>JAAGNO010013007.1:0-75732 GCA_033439905.1 Ceryle rudis | reverse complement strand
CGCCCTCGCCCCTGTGGTTCGAAGCAGAGATGTTGTCAACACCCGCTTTCGCACGTCAGAATCCCCCCCCCCCCCCCCCCCCCCCCCGGAATCATTATTAAGGAAAATATCCCTAGGAGTGATATCTGGGGAGGGAGAATGATGTCTTATGATGTTGACTTTTTAAAGTTAATTGTTTAAAAACTAACTTTTTACAGAAGGAAAACACTAATACATTTTAATCTTAATTATATTATTCATCTATGAAAAGTAACTTTTGAAACATGAATTTATCAGTAATAAGCTTAAAAGCCAACTAAGCACTTTGTTTACTGTGGGGAGGCTTCTCTGTTGCTTCACAGATTTATTTTGCTATTTGGCCTGGTTTTAGAAACCTTGTCCAAACTGATTTTTATGCAGCAGCAGAGTGTATGGATGGCTTTACTACTCTTCATAGCACTGTGCATATTCAGTGTTTTTACTGATCCTTGAGGAAAGAAAGCAGAAATTGTATTGACTCATTCTGCTCGCATAAACACAAGTACTCAATTTCTGCACATGCCTGTATTCAGTCAGTTGCATACTGCAGGGCTGAACTGTCCCCATCTCTCTATAGAAGTTTAGGCCCCTGATTCCAGCTGTGTGAAGTCTATTGGCCATACCAAGGCCACATAACTGAGTTTCCCGCAGCTCCAAAACATGCATACATTGTTTGTTTTCACTTCAGATTTACAACAAGGGTTGTGTTGGAATCTATGAGTAATATTTTCTTACAGCATGAGGCTGAAGATCAATGTTTAAAACTTTTGGGCATGTCATGAAGGCGTTTAGAGTTGCCTTATCCAGCTGGGATGGTGTTGAGGAGTTACTTCATTGCAACAGTCATACTGTTCAAACAGAATGCTGCCTGAAAGAGCATTTCAAGCCATTTTGAGGGGAATTGACAGGTTTCCTGTAGGAGAGAGCCAAGGAGTGAGTCTGCTTGTACCCAGTATGACTGATAGGGAACCATGGTCATGGAACAAAATGGGAAGTGTGACCACTTGCATTGTGGACACAAATGATGAAACAAAGTAGCTGCATCTTTAGATGAAGGAGACTTCTCTGTGAAGTAGTCAAGCAAAGGGAAACATGATTATAGTTTGTTTCTAGTTTGTTTCCAGAATGGTAAAACCACATCTTTTTGTTAGGTTTAATTTGCAGTCTCACCTTACCTGTGTTGAGTAACCACGGTAATGCACTAACACATGTGTAGGGAGGTTGGACCAGATGACTTCTAGAGGTCCCTTCCAGCCTAAAACATTTTATGATTTATGTATGGTGAAAAGGTTGGATCTTAACTGGATAAAAGCCTTTAGAATATTTTGAGTCCTATTGGAAAGGTGTTACTCTTGACTATATAGTAGAATATATACTTTTAATATAGGCATAACAATGTCTGTGTATTTCATGACAGGTAATCCCATTTATTTACATTAATAGGCCAGATACTGTTCTTCAAGTTGCTCACTGTCTGACTTAGGAGAATATAAAGTATTGCTATGAAATGGCCTTTTCCTTTTACAGCTGTCTGACATACAGGGTCTAGCCTCAGTGTATTAGTCGTAGGAGCTAGAAATGCACCACAGTTAAATTGTGGGGTTTTATCTCCGGGTGGTGCTTGAATTCATGGTTGAAGACTGTAGAAATTAATTTTGCTAAAGCAAGAAACAACAGGACATTAAGCTACTATGCCAGCTTTAGATGTACGCTTCAAAATTTTTTTGCTGCTCAGCATTATTCAGTAATCTTTAACTCAAATTGCAGGAAATATTTGAAATTCCATTCTAACAATATCCAACAGAGAATATTAAAGAAGCATTAAATTTCAAATGCCTGAGGGAAAATGTTCTCTTGCAACACCATGGGCATTTGGATCTCACTAGTATATGCAGTATTATAGTCTAATATTATGCTTTACTTGGTTTAAAATGAAAGCCCAATTTTAATTCTATCTCCAAAAACTTGGCATACTGCAGTGAAAAATAATTTATTTGAATGTTGTTTTTTTAATACATTGCAACTAACTTTAAAGCTTCCTTATATAAGACTCCCACTATGGCTTTTTGTAATCTGACTCTTTCATTAAAACTTCAAATATGCTCCCAAAGATTTATCTCTGTGCTTTCATTGCTAATTTACAAGTTAAGATCCCAAAGTTACCACAGAAATTTTTCTCATTCTATGCATTTTTTCCTCTTAAGAAGACAAAACTTTAGAGTATCTTTGTAAATATATAAAACACCAAAACAGATGATGAATACGCTCTTAAGAGGCAGGTAATATGCAAATACAGAGTGGGCTTTAATGATGTATTTACCCAATTCTGGCCTGGTTAATTTGGCAAACCCATTAGTGAACTTAAGTCCAAAAAGTGCTGATTAAACCTTTATGTTTTATAACATAAGTGCCATATTTGATACCAGGGAAAGAGCAGAAGAGTATAAAAGGATCAGAAAAATCTCTAGCATGAATATATTTCTTACCATATAATTATCTTAGTATTTGGCAGAGCAAGGGCAAATGGTATTTTCATGTTGGGAAATTGTCTACAGTCTGTAGAGAAATAACAGAAATTTTCCACCTGTAGCTGACTTCTTTCCCGTTTGCACTTTGAACTCATGTAGACAGAGTGGTGCCCAGGAAAATGTTGGTATTGTCATATTTCATACCTGCTTAGAGTTTCATGAGAAACAGGTTTTTTAACAATAATGGGCCATATGCCTGTGAAATTGGACCATTGTGACTTGCCTGACAAATCAGATTGGGGGAGAATGGGATTTAAAGGCTTAAAATCTGCAGAAGAGAATTCAAAAGAATAGCATACTTCGGGTGGTTTAACATGCATAATAAATGCAGTTTAAGAAATGATTTTGTCTTTCATCATGTGGATATCAGGACTATGAGTATAGGAATACACGTATATCATGCCTACATTAACCTATTTGTACAACATAACCATGTGGTACATAAATTAGTGAAATCTCATTACCAGTATCATGTTTAACTGCAATGATAGACTCAGTTCTTGACAAATTAATGTCACTGATTTCTTTAATAAACAGTAGTGAAATATCACAGCCCTACAGCAAGATCTGCTGTCGCTGCTGGGAACTCCACTGTAGTGCTGGTGGACACCCGTTTGCCTGCTGAGGGCCTCTATGGGCTCCCTTTTAATGGGAGATAAGACCTACTGAGGGTTGATAGGTTGACTGGTTTTCCATCATAGTTGGTCTCAGGCAGTTATACCCAAACTTCTGATCAAGTAGAGTGAGATGCTGTCTTGCAGCTGCAGTTGTCATTGTATAAAGTCTGGGAGATAATTATCTATTTGAATGCACCTCTTAGAAGGCGAGAGTATCCACCTTGGGGTAGTAACACCATCTTCTTGTGTAATTTTTGGACAGAAATGACCAGACTCTTAAGAAATGTGCCTTTAAAGAATATTCTGCATTTTTTTTTGAGGACAGTTAGGTGGTTTTGTAGATGTTAAGCCTGTCTTCCTTGAGAAATGGAAGGCTTGTAAAATGCACTAGAAATCTGTGTTGAGACAATAAGGCTATATAGACTTCAAAATCAATGTTATTACATGGCTTTATTTCAAACCTTATTGTATTAATTTTGTGTAATTACATTTCTTTGACAATGGTTATGTTAAGTGACTATTGTTTAAATAGTATAAAGAAAACTAGAAGCAAATGTAAAGCTTAATGTGGTATTGTATGAAGCTATTTCCACTCTTTCTTACCTGGGCTGTGTATTTAAGTGGATGCTTCCAATGCATCGTTTTGCCAGTTTTTGTTTTGGTAACTTGACCAGATGTAGTGAGTTGCAATGAGTTGCCTTCATAGAGTCATAGAATGTTTTGGGTTGGAAGGGACCTTTAAAGGTCGTCTAGTCCATCTAGTCTCAACTGCTGTGGGTTGAGACATTTTCCTCTAGATCAGATGGCTTAAAGCTCCATCTTGACCTTGACCACGTACAGGGATGGGGTATCCAGAGCTTCTTTGTGCAACCTGTTCCAGTGTCTCACCTACCCAATAGTAAGGAATCTATTCCTTATATCTAGTCTAAATCTACCCTCTTTCAAATTAGAACCATTGCCCTTTGTCATGTCACTACAGACCTTTGTGTATAAAGCCTCTCCGTCTTTCTTATAAATGCCTTTCAAGTATTAAAAAGCTGCTCTAATGTCTCCCCAGAGCCTTTTCTACTCCAGGCTAAAAAAAACCCGCAATTCTCTCTGCCTTTCTTGATAGGATAGGTGTTCCAGCCCTCTGGTCTTTCATGTGACTCTTCTCTGGACCCACTGTAAAAGGTCCATGCCTTTCCTGTGATAAGGACTCCAGAGCTGGACTCAGTAAATGAGGTGAGGTGTCACCAGAGTGGAGTAGAGGGGCAGAATCGCCTCCTTTGACCTGCTGGCCACATTTGTTCTGACGCAGCCCAGGATATGGTTGGCTTTCTGGGATGAGTGCACATTGCTGGCTCATGTCCAGCTTTTATCCACCAGTACCCTCAAGTCTTTCTCCACAGGGCTGCTTTCTATCCATTCATACCCCAGCCTGTATTGATACTGGGGATTGCCTGGAAGTGCAGGATCTTGCACTTGGTCTTGTTGAACTTCATGAGGTTCATGTTTGCCTGCTTCTCAAACCTGTCCAGGGCTCTCTGGATGACATCCTGTCCCTCAGGTGTATCAACTGCACCACTCAGCTTGGTGTCAGCTGCAGACATGCTGATGGTGGACTCAATCTCAGTATGTCATTAATAAAGATAGTGAGCAGTACTGGTCCCAAAACAGGCACAGGAGGGACGCAGTTGTTACTGATCCTCATTTGGACATTGAGCTGTTGACTGCAACTTTTTGGATGTGGCCTTCCAGCCAATTCCTTCTGTATGGAATGGTCCACCCATCAAATCCATAGCTGTCCAATTTAGAGGCAAAGACATTGTGTGGGACCATATCAAAGGCCTTAGAGAAGTCAAGGTAGATGACATCAGTTGCTCTTCCCTTGTCCACCAATGCAGTTACTCTATTGTAGAGGGCCACTGGATGTGCCAGGCACTGTTTGCCTTTTGTGAAGTCATGTTGGCTGTCCTTATCACCTCCATAGTCATCCATATGCCTTTACATAGCTTCCAGGAGGATCTTTTCCATCATTTTATGGGGCATAAGGTGAGACTGTCAAAGCAGATAGGCATCTCCTGTGACAGTCTATACACATTGTTACAAGTCAGGAAGCAGACATGGTTTTTCAGTGTTTGTAATTTTTAGATATTGAAAGAGTTTCTTTGTAAATGTAATTAATACATTTAAGTGGAAACAAAATTCTTAATAATGTCATGTCAGTGAATGAGGTGCAGCTTGTGGCAGAATTTAGACAAAAGCTGAGAATGTTCATTAAACGCTTTGCTGGACAAGTCTTTTATCTGTCAGAAGTGATGGTAACTTCATTCCCTGGCTCCAAAGGTCTCTTCATGTGGAATTTGGTGTAAGTTCAGAACTGGAAAACTTGTAACACAGCTCCATTGTGTTAAAATAGAAAATTCAGTTTTGAGTAAATATGTAGGTAATAAGCAGACCTTACTCCTCAGAGGACTATTTGATTTCAGAATAACTTGATTGCTTGACATTTTGTCAAAGGGCAAATTAAATATTTAGATTCCATAAAGATCTAGCTGGACTAGCTTCTCTGGCATCTGTCAGTGACGTTTATCACCCTTCTTTTGCTGCGAGAACTTTTTTCCTTTCTGGGTAGAATTTTTTTGTGTGTGAGAGATATTGGGTAACCCCTTGAGTGGCTTTCTCTGTCTCTGCTTTGCAATGTATCAAGTTGTATCCCTATTTGGTACACAACTTAAATTTATTAACTGCACTGCTGTCATGCTTGGTTTCTGAATCTGGCTGGCAAAACCAAGCAACACATTCAATTCTAGTGCATGGCTGAACTTCACTGCAGTGATCTTGAAATTACGCATAATGTGAAAGTGGATGAACATTCCTTTAATAACAGCCTATGAAATATTCCACCTATAATGTCAGTGAATAAATGCCAACTTCAGCATCAGCAATCTTTTAAAATATGTGTTGTGCTGAGGTTATTAGTCACCCTGAGTTTAAGGACATGAAACTGGAGATGTTACATAAAGCTACAGGAGTGGTGTACTTGTGAAGATGCTGTAGCTTGATTTTTAGAAGATGTCATGCTGTGAATTTTAGAACTCCCTAGTCATGGGTGAACTGCAGTAAATATAATTTTGTAATGGAGGCCATGTAAGTTAGTTATTCTACATTTATTTTTAACTTCAGTTTTCAAAAATGTCTTTGCTAGGATCAAAGAAATTGCTCTCTACAACTACCTAAAAGGAGGTTGTAGTGAGGCTGGTGTTGGTCTCTTCTCCCAAATTACTAATGATAAAACGAGAGGAAATGGTCTCAAGTTGCGTCAGGGGAGGTTTAGATTGGATATTAGGAAGAAATTCTTCACTGAGAGAGGGGTCAGGCACTGGAACAAGCTTCCCAGGGAGGTAGTGGAGTCATCATCCCTGGAGGTGTTTAAAAAAGGAGTGAATGTAGCACTTGAGGCTATGGTCTAATGGATAGACAGATGTAAGGATGAAGGTTGGACTCGATGATCCTAGAGGTCCTTTCCGATCCTAAAGATTCTATGAAATGTTATCATCATGAAAGGAAATAATGCAGTATTTGCTGAGTGGGGCAAGGAAGTGTAAGAATTAAAATTCTGCATCTTTTTCTCACAAATATAATAGTCATCTGTCTCATGGACTAGTGTGAAGATTATGGTGTTGGCCTTCTGCTTAAAAGTAAAGGAATAATGATAATGGTGAAAATATTACTGCTCCCCTTAATATATGAAGGTAGATGAAAAGGAAGCACCATACAGAAATGTAACAGGAGCCATGACTTCAGTTTGAGCAAGCCCAACTTCAACAAAGATTTTAGGAAAAGAAATCCACAGATAGAAGTGAGAAGGCCCCCAAGGTAAGACATGTAAAAGAAAGACTTGTGTAAAATACAGAAATTACTTAACTCTGCTTCCCCCAGATGAAGCTGTTTCCTGGTTTTGTTTTGCAGAGCTGGTGTGGAAGATTAAACTCATGTGGATAAGTTATAGTCATGCCTTTTACAGGTGTGGAAATGGAAAGGGACAAATGTTGAAACTAACTGGAATGGTCAGTCACAGCTCTCATTTGAGAGAAGATCTTTCCAAATTGCTCAATATGAATGCATTTTAAAACAGTGTGCTTAATAAGTACTAAATCCTGGGTGAAATTGTGGTGGGTTGAGCCTGGTTGCCCACCAAAGCCACTCTATCACTTCTCTCCTTAGCTGGACAGGGGAGAGAAAATATAATGAAAGGCTCATGGGTTGAGGTAAGGATAAGGGGACATCGCTCGCAGTTACCACGATGGGTAAAACAGACTCAGCTTGGGAAAATTAGTTTCATCTATTACCAACCAAAATCAGAGTAGGATAATAAGAAAATAAATAAATAATCTTAAAACACCTCCCTCCACCCCTCCCTTCTTCCCAGGTTTAACTTTACTCCCAATTTTCTCTACCTCTCCCCTCACAGCAGTGCAGGGAGACAGGGAATGGGGGTTGCAGTCGGTTCATCCCACATTGTTTCTGCCACTACTTCCTCCTTAGCTGGAGGACTCCTCACACTCTTCTTCTGTTCCATCATGGGCTTCCTCCCATGGGAGACATTTCTCCACAAAATTCTCCAGAATCGGTCCCTTCCACAGGGTGTAGGTCTTCAGGAGCAGACTGTTTGAGCTTGGTTCCCCCACAGGGTCACAAATCCTGCCAGCAAACCTGCTCCAGTATGGACTTCTCTCTCCATGGGTCCATAGGTCCTGCCAGGAGCCTGTTCCAATGTGGGATTCCTATGGGGTCAGAGCCTCCTTTGGGCATCCACCTGCGCTGGCATGGAGTCCTCCAGGGGCTGCAGGGTAGATATCTGCTCTACCACTAACCTCCATGGACTGCAGGAGGACAGCCTGCCTCACCATGATCTGTACCACAGGCTGCAGGGGAATTTCTGCTCTAGTGCCTAGAGCACCTCTTCCCACTCCTTTACTGACCTTGGTGTCTCCAGAGCTTTTTTTCTCTCACGTATTCTTACTCTTCTGACTGCTGATGGTGTTGTACAGGCTTTTTTTGCCCTGTTATCACAGAGGCATTATCACTGTTACTGATGGGTTTGGCCTTGGCCAGGGGTGGATCTGTCTTGGAAGCCTGCTGGCATTGCCTCTGGTGGACACAAGGGAAGCTCCTAGCAGCTTCTCACAGAAGCCACCCCTGTAGCCCCACCACTATGTAGACCTTGCCATGCAAACCCAATACAAAAGTGTTTAATAAGCAAAAAGGGAAATTTGTTGCTGAAATTATACTCCAGAATACCTAAATGATAAAACTGTCTTTGGAATAACAGAATTAGAAACACAAGGTCAAAGATTTGAACCAGTTATTAACACCCAAGTTTACATAAAGGAGTCAAAATGTAGAATTTATGTGTTGCAGTCTTACTCTTAAAGGACAGTAGTTTGAATTTCATGGAAAAACTGACCTATAATATACTTGTAGCAATAATGGCAGTGGGTAACTGCTATATTTTTTTTTATTTTTTTTCTTTTTCATTTTTTTGAAGCCTTGCAAAAGCAAGAAACTTGCTAGTGATTGGCTGATGCTGTGAAGGCATCCTTACGTGGTCATCTGCAGAATTGTTGTCAAGTAATAGGCTGTTTGAATAGTATTATTGTTCCATTCTATTGCCATTTCCTATTGGGTTAAATTGGAGTCAAATGCAAAATGGGTTGGTAGAAAGAGTGGGTCAAACTGTGAGATAATTTATAATTAAAAATATACGTGATGCAAAGAATAAACTTAAAAGACATGAACACGCTACTTGGAAACTTTGAAATTGTCTGATTATTTCATTTCGATTTTGTATTTTTCTGTGATACTAAGGTAGAAAATCAAGCTTCTGCAAGAGCTCAGATCCTCTTTTTGGGGAAGGAAATAGAGAGAACATGCACTATTTTAATGGTTGTTGGTAATTTGGGGCTGCCAAACCAATGCTATTCACACTGACATCCTGTCTTTTCAGACAATGAAGTAATGTATTGAGCTAATTAAAGACAATTACTTGCAATAGCAGAAAATTACTATAATTGTTTTGTTTTCTAGATAACAAATGCAGAGTTATAATTTCTGTGACCACATCCAGAGTTTTACTAACAGAGCTCACAGAGCAACCATAAATAGTTATTGTTCCGTTATGCTTAATGTCATTGGTATGAATTTAACTCAGTCAGGACAGGTTTCATCCTTATGTTAAACTGGTCCACAACAGTTTAACATAAACCCATTCCTGTTTTTTAAAAGCTTGTTCATGTTTTGTCACACACATTGATCACAAATCATATACAACTTGAATGGTGATGAACAATTGGGAAAGTTTTAAGAGGAGTTTACATTAATCTTGCTGTGGAAAAAAAAAAAGGCAAGCTTCAAAATGCTTCCACCTCGGAGTGATTTCATTAGGTAGCTATTAGAAAATTTGGTCACTTGCATGCTTATTCCTCGTATTCTGTGACATTTGCAGGATGCCTATAATGACATTTTCCTCTCCAAAACTACATGTAAAGGCCTTTGCTGGCAGAAACTGTTTTAAAAATCTTTAAAAAAATAAAATATAATCTTTCTTTCAATAATTTATTTTGAAACATAGACTGAGTATGATGTAGCCAAGAGATGCATTGAATTTTGAGTAACCTGGGAAGTTGCAACAAAATGTGCAACTTCGCCTATACCATAGGGCTGCTATTTGATTAGACTTCCTTTTTCTTTGTTAAGTATTGTGGCTGAAAAGATTCATCAGAGTGTAAAGAGCAGTCATTCATATAGAGGACATTCATATCTATGTTTGATCTTTAATGATTTTATCATTCAGAGGTCATACATAGTGAAGCTATATATGCCATGTGGAGAATTAGTGCAGATAATTCAGATATTGTTCATGCTAATTGTACCATGGCCAGGTTTGGGGGTTTTTTGTTATGTTATGCTTTGTTGTGTTTTTATGGTTTGGTTTTTTTTTTGTTTTTGTTTTTGTTTTTGTTTTTGTTTTTTTTCTCCTGGACTATTGCAAGCTTTGCCAGTATAAATTTTGGTTATGTACTTTATACTGCCTATTTTAAAAATATTTCACTTATTACTTTAAAAATGTAATTTTTTTTAATGTGACATAAAAAGATCTGGTTAGATGTAATTGCAGCTTTTTATTTAAAGAATTTTAACCATCTTCACTTTTGCCTGTTAGCAGGGTCCTTTTTATTTTAAGAATCCAAAACACAAGCAAATTGTTCGAGATTAGGTGAAAAGTTATGTTAATGATCATGAAATAGAACCTGAGGAATCAAAAAAAATTGTGTTAAGGGAGTATGAAGATGGTTATTCCTTGATGAGGTTTTAAATTGGCTTGGATAGGACCTGCAGCATAGCAAGTGAGAGAATTATAACCTCAGAGAACAAAACCCTGGTTTAAAGCAGAGGCTGAACATATTTTGACATATCCAGTTTCCCGCCTAGGCCGCGTGTGTGTGTGGCCTTTTGATCTCAAGGGATAGTAGAGATCCCTGTCCTCATAAACAACCTCTGTGTGAAGTATTAAGCAGGTTTCAGTCCTGAACTTCTACCCCTGGTAAAGAAGCTGTTTCTCTGTCTTCATCTCTCTCAAGTGTCCTGCTGGACTTTGGATGTTGCTTTTGCAACAGGTTAGCAGAAGGTGCCATTCATGGGGATGAGTGCTTGAGTTGGAGTCTGACAATAAGCAACAGTACAACTAGAGTGGCTATCACTCAGTCAACTCCTGCTTCTTTTGAGGTTATACAAGTTCAGATAGGGTCCACTTGCAAAAGCCACATGGACAGAGTAGAAGCTCTTCTCAGAAGTTTCTTGGTAGAGGAAAACAACATGGAAAGGACTGGGAATGTAGTGCATTAACGGAAAGCTGCACTAGAGGGCCCAGCCTGCATATAACCAGTTTGCAAGAGGAAAAATGGGTATTAAGCTGAAGGAACTTCAGAGAAATTACAGCAAAAATAGTAGGAAAAAGAACTGTCTGAAGCCAACAGGGCTCAAAACAGGACTGAATGTGGAGAAAGGTGATAGAGTGACAAATGCATTCAACCTGAAAATGTAATCAGACAAGCATGTTCCCCTGCTGGAGAAGGGATTTAGCAACTTTGAACTCAAAATCATGTGATTTCTTCCTCCTCCTGGCTAGATTAAAAAGGGGAGTGATGTTTTTAATTTTATATCATGCTTAACAAACCATTGCGTGCTGTGTCAAGTTCATTTTCACTATCAGCTCTGGCTAAAAACCATTGCTATCTGTAGTCTAGCCTGAAGGTGACAAGAGATTTGAATCATTGTAATTAGGCACTCATCATACTGCAAAAAGATACAACTATCTTGATGAATCTGTATTTAAAAAAAAAGACTGCGGGTTGTTTTTTTTTTTTTTCTTTAACTGCACTTGGTGCCTGGGAATGTGAGAGCAGAAATGAGCCTCGGCAAGAAATGAGGCGGTTTTCTCAGCAAGGCAACTATTGTCCTGTTCTCTGTGCGGAAAAAGTTAAGAGGTTTGTGCCCTTCCAACTCCTGTTGAAACCTTCAAGTGTTCTTGGGCCACTCCCAGGTTTTACTTGACAAATATTTCGTATGTCCCACTTCTTTCTAATTTTGAGAAATATGTAAGAATTAATTTTCCATATTTAAGCAAGAACTATGAAATGAGTTATTGTTTGGCTTTTAGAACTGTAGCTCCAGGGCACACTTTTGCCAGGAAGTATAAGTGATGAAAAAATGGATCTGCCCAGCAAAGTCAGGATTGTTGTGGGTATGGCAGCAGTGGGTATTTTTATCCCTCTGGGGAATGGCATTTCCAAACACAACAAAATTTAAGTTTTGTGACCCCTATTGCAGCTGCCTTGAATTAATAATTAGGTTTTGTTTTCATTTTCTCCTATATTTTAGGAAAAAGTGCAGAAGAGATTCCTGATATAGATACGGCTTTCAGCAGGTAGAGGTGCATTGTGATTCTTACCTTTTCTTTCCGGGAGCAATGAGTTACTCTTCAGTCTTCTTCTCTGAAGATACATTACTTTATCTTATCACTCATCCACTCATCTTTCCTCAGAGCTTGGGTAACATTCCTCTTGATTATTAAGATGTTAAATGGTTCAAAAATGAATCAGGGAATGGCATTTATTGCCCAGTAGCATGCTTATTGTGCAGTGGAGTCTTGTCATAACCACAAAGTGTTTGAATACAGGGTCCTACTGCCAATTTGTAAGTGCTCTGTGCTTCAAAAGTGAAATGCAAATATGGATTTGCATACTTATTTTAGGCAGTGGCAGTTGATAAGTAGCAATGCACTTTGAGGGGTACATGGGGCAGTAAGGGACTTAGTCTACGTGACTATAAGCTATGGATCTTTCAAAGTTTTGAAGAATGGGTGTTTTTAGTGAATGTGTTGTATAGTTTTATGGAAAATAAAAAAACCCGATTTTTCTAGTTAATGTTAAATCTGAACAGACTTGTAATGTACTGAAAATGGATTTCAAGCCGATTTATGTAAAAATTTACTCTTCGGGAATGAGCAACTAGTTATGTTGGTCATGGAGGGTTTGTCTTTATTGAGATTAGAGTTTAAATCAATTAATCTGCAGTACTAAAACTTTAGAATTAATTGAGGTTTGCAACCGTAGATATTTAACAAGAAATATAGCTGAAAGTTTTCCCATCTTCAAATAATGAACCTAGAGGTAGAGTTAACACAGCTCATAGTAGCAGCCATAATTTCTACATAGACAACAGACGTATTTATATTCAGAACACTGTTATTTCCTTTTTTCTTTTTTAGTAAGGTAATGGCATCTTACTTTGATTACCTGCATGGACAACTGATCATACAGTTTAACTTTCAGTTTCCACACAGTTCCTGCATTAATTTTTGGAGCTTTTAGGATGAATTGATAGATAAGGTAGAGGTCTTAAAACTGTCCTAATGTCTCTGTGTTTTGTGAAGATTTAAGGACATCCAAATTTGGTCTTCTCTTCCCCAGACTCCTCGAGAAAAAGTTGTGGCCTGAGCTCAAGGACTTTTTCCTATTTGACTTTCGATATCCATCATCCAATACATACTTAACTGATTGCTGAGGAAGCTTGTCACTCCGGACCAGTCATGGTGTGCTGCTTTGTGGTGGCTGGCATGACAGTTGCATGTAGTGGCGGAGGAGAGGAAAGAACAGGGAGTTGAAGGGCATGGCTACAAAGAAGTGAATGAGCTGAATGTAGTGTAGAAGGAATTTGAGAAACTTGAGGGAAAAGCGAGGAACCTAGTGTGAAGGTTTGGGAATATGAGGATGATGTAGTAATGCTGGGCTTGTAGATCACCAATCCATCAAAAATCAGACAAATTACAGTGTCGTTCACGGTTTGTATGTCCTTTGGATTACAACTTGTGTATGTTGTGGCATACAAACACACTGAAAATAAAATTTATGTACTGTGTTTTCTGCTGATAGAAAAATGCTCCCTTGTTCTTACACATTGATATATTACTTCGTTTAAGGGAGAATGTTGATGTTGCCTTTAGCACAAATGATGTATGCATTTGCATTTCTGGAACACTTTCAGAGTTTCCCATTATATTTTATCTCCTCCACAGAATGAGCATCTGTTTTCTAGCTTATCTTTTTATAAGATCGGCGTAGATTGTTGATTACAGACTGCAATAAATTAACTTGTCGACTTTTGCCACATTTCATGTTTATGTTATATATCTGAACAATGTTGAAGATTTATAGAAGACTTTAAAACTTAATCTGAGACACAAATGTTTGAGAACAAAAGCTTTTTTAACTCGCTTTTATTTTTAAAAACCTGCTACATATAATTGCGTCTCTTTCTAAAACAAGCTGTTACATTTTAATTGTTGAAGGGTTTTTCGAGTGATTTTACTAAACACCTGACTTTGTGCAAAACTGAAAGTGTATCATTATAAAAAAAACCCCAACCCTGTTGTCATCTTTAGTTGGTTAAACCAGAAAAACAAAGAATTTGGAAATACAGAGTTTATTAAGGTAAAAAGTACAGGTTTTCTCATTGTGTTCTTTAGCTTGCTGTTAATGGAATTTACTGTCTTGCAAAATAGGCTTGAAAACCTTTTCTGTAGTCACAATCTAATTCTTCATTAATTTTTTTACCTGAAATTGCTGGATAGGTGGGAGAAATTTGTAAGTTTTACTTTTTCAGTAGAATGAGCTGAATTACTTTCTCCTACTTGTAGGTTGCAAGCTGTTTTTTTTTTCCAGTTGCAGTATATACTGGCTTTATTCTTACCTCTCTAGTCTATTTCAGTATTCTAACCAGAACTAACACTTCAAACATGTCAGTGATTTAAGCTGGAAATATTACCCAAACAAAAGTTTTTACATAAGCATATCCTCAAGCTTACCTCTTAACAGAGTACTTGGTGTCTTTTTGTGAGCTTGAAGTGTAGGAACCAGAAAATGATGGAAGTATGCCAAGTGTTTGCACAAGAAGAAAATACCCATTTTCCATTCTCTGTGAAATTCCACCTTCAGTGTTACCCAAAAAATGTTGGCGTATTTGGAAGGTATCTACTGTTTCTGTCTGTTCTGGACCACCAAGAAATGTATGATAAATACAGGAAACATCTTTGTTTCTTTGGGCTTGCTAGAAAATTTTGACCACGGCTTGTATGTGTTTCTTTTGGCTATTTCACTATTTCAGTATAGACTCTGGATCACAGGTCATACCTCCAAACAATAAATCGGTCATCACATTTACATTTGTACTGGGACGTGTGTGATGCACAATATGCAAAACAGGTGCTCAGATTTCTAAGCAATCAAGAACAGATCGCACCTCTGTAAAAACCTGTAAGCATTGTATGTTTTTTGCCAATGTGTTGGTTAGATTATTCACACATGAAATCTCTGTCACTTTCGTACACGGATGATGCAATGTGCCATTCACTCTGTCTGCGATGGAGCACCATCTTTGGGGCTTTTCCAAACTTTTCTTAGGCTTTGTGTGAGAGGAAATAAGTCCAGTCACTACCTTGAAATTTCTGTGAAGCAGTCTGTTCCAGTATTTGATTTGATATTTTGTGGTATGGAATAGTGGAAAAAAAACCCCTGAATTAGTCTTTAAGTGTTGATAAAAGTAGCTGCATTAAGCACTGTACTAAGCGTGAGGGAAAGAGAATGTCTGAAAACACAGCGGTGCAGCTGAGTGTTGTGTATGTTGTTGTATTGACTTCATCCCTCCAGAGACTGTTGTTCTAGAACGATGTTTCTGTCCTAACTGCTCTGTCAAAACCAGCAGGACAGAGAGATCGATTGACCTCCAATCTGTGAATTTGTGTCTATTGTTTTGGAGAGGCCACTGTGACATTTTTTAATGTGGCCATTTTTCTGATGTTCAGGATCACGAGGTTTCTGTGAGCATGCAGCAGTTTGTAGTTAGCTTCTGAACTGCCTTCCTTGCAGAGCCTTCTCTGAATTCACATACATCAACTGAGGTTAAAAGCCACAGGAGTTGATTTTCTGCCCAGCTGTGGAAGGTGGGGCTAGTCAGTCTTTACATGTTTTCAATCCTGCTGCGACCTGTGGCAGCATTCAGAGCTGAAGGGCTGGATGGAGCACTCACTGAGCTGGACTTGGTCTGGCAAACCAGGGTACCTTGTGTTGCCAGTGCTGATCGTGTCATCAGCACTTGACGTAACTGGAACCAGACGCCTGTTGTGCTTTCATGGGCACACTGGTATATCTCAAGTTTACAGTGCTAGAGGCACTCCATGTTTTGGAAGACTATTTTGGAAGTATTAATATTTAGCACAATGAGGCTTTGTCTAAAATTAATCAGACTGTATGCTGTAAGGTGCTCTTCAATATCATACATCATGACAACAATGGAGCAAACAGAGCCTCTTTATTTTTGAAACAGACCTTTAAATTTAAAATAAACAGAAGCATTAGATAATATCTCATGGCAATGTGGAAAGAAACTGCTTAAGTCTTTCTCTAAGACTAGCTAGGTAATTTATTTTCTACTTAATTGTAAGATATGGATGCCAAGTGTTTCCACAAGTTTTTTGGAGTGAACTCTTGGATTCCCCAAGAAGAAAACTAGGCCAAATACTTTTAGCAGACAATTTTTGTTTCTCATAAGGAGTAAACAGTTTCCATTCAAGCCACCTGTTTCCCTTTTTGTCAAATGTCTTGGTCTGAGGGCTCAAAGAAAAATCCAAGGCATTTTTTTCAGGGGTTTAAAGGAGTGTAAAAAAAAAAAAAAAAAAAACCCAAAAGCCCCCAAAATCCAGCACAACAAACAATAGGCATTTAATTCCAACTTCCATTTTTTCCTTATGTCAGTTTCTTACATGTACAATTTCATATATGTCCTTTCAGACTTTAATACATTCCAAGATAATTTTTCTACTTGATTTCTGTTAAGTGGTAAAAGTCCCTGAAAATCTACCAAAAATCATTCAAGGCCTTTCTGTGTGTGACTTCTTAAAAATTTTCTGAGAAAAAAGATAGGGTACCATCTCCTGTTCTCCCCCTGCCCTACCACCTTCCCCCAAAGAGCACCTTCCTTTTTGCCTTTGAGCAGTTTTTTTCCCATTCCTTTACCATATAAACTTGATTACGTCCCTCTATGCAATTTAAGGGATCCCTAGGCAAGGGGTAGGTCAGACCTGAAAAAGGAAAAGGGTTGTTGCTCCCTAGGAATGAATTTGGACGTCTGCCTGTTTTCTCAAGGTAACTTTTGTCTTTTTAAAACAGCATGTAATTCTTTCTTTGTGTAAGTTTTCAATTTCTCCTGACGGTTCACCCCTAAGTATCTCACAAATTTCCTTGCCTGTTGAAATTTAAAAAGCTCTTCTAATTGTGTTTTGTTTGTCAGTGGTGTTTCTTTCCCTATGGCTGCTTTTGTCTTAGAATTTGTCTTGAACTCAGACACTTTTTTGGAGAGCTCAATTATTAATTTTTTCTATGGATAGGATTGACAGCCTGAGGTTCTCTACTGTAATTACTTCTTAACTTGTTCTGTAAACTTGAATTGTTTTGTGTATTTCAGTGGGGCAAGGCAGTCTGTTATTACCTCTTATGCACGTTCTTTGTGGTTTTTATATTTCAAACTAGCAGAGACCTGGATTTAGTGTGGTGGTGGTAATGATGCAAGCTGAGAATTCAGCCTATCTGTTTTGTAACAGTAGTTTTCAAGTGTTTTTAAAGGTTTTTAAGTGTTGGAAAGTAGAAAAAGTAGCCATTACCTGTTAATGGGCATGGTGATCTTCTCCTCCAGGTCCCTGTTTGCACTCAACCTGAGTTACCACATGTGTGGCTCTTGGAGATTGGAAATAACCAGCAACATCCCAACATCAACCCCTATGGAAACACACAAGTGAGAGCATGGTAAAGCATGTAAGAACAAAGTTGTTTTTAATCCATAGCAAGTGTCACAAGTTTCATAATTAGAACGGCAAGAAGTTCCCTGAAGTGGTGATGCTTTGGTATTTTTTGTTTGGTTTTGGTTTGTTTAGTTTTTGGTTTTTTAAATGGCATGTGGTAACTCAGGTTGAGCAAAAACAGGGACTTGGAGGATAAAATTATAAAGTCCTCTACAATGTAATGGATATATTTTTTTTCTATTTTCCAACATAAAAATTCTAAATATTCTTGTCTTGTTAGGATTATCTTCATAATAAATAAGCTGTACTGTTTCTGGTGTTTTTTTTCAAGGCTGTTCTCTTGTACCTCTATTTCTTCATGCAGCCCCTCTGTCACTTGCAAAAGAATAACTAGGATAGGTTTTAGCAAAGTTTATTATAAAGTTGGTAGGGATAGACTCCACTGTTAAGGTAAAAGCCACCATTCATTCCAAGTCCATCATTTGGAACATCTTCAGGACTTTGCTTACTTGGTATAATCCTGATTCTTTGTCTTTAAAATGACAAACCATCCATGCGAGTCTTTGTCCTTCTAATGTTGCCACTTGAGAAGCCTTCCCAAACATAGTGCTGTTTCTACCGAGGTGGATTTTTGATGGGCTTTTCCCCCTTCTGTCTACTGGTCTTCACAGTATTTTCTTCCTGTTCTGCACATGACTAGTAAGAAACAGTTGAGCTTTATGGAGAGGGAGTCAGGTTGAACAAGCAGGAAGTAAGAAGGAGCATTTGCATTTATAATGTGTATTTACTGGCTTGGGACAAGATCCTGGAAGTTTCACATATCTGCATTGGTTGCTGGCATATGTTCCAAATTTGCTTAAAAAAATAGTAATAAAGCTTCCTTTTGCAGCTCCTTTCACTTAAGGTAAGTTTCTGTGGCATCTGTATTCTTGCTCTTGTGCTGATGGCAACGATGTCAATATCAATGTCACTAATATCAGTGGCTATTCAGTACTGATTGTATTGGAATAAATTTTAAAGTTGTCTTCGTGTTGTGGAAAAAAAATCTATTTAAATTGCATATAAGTCAGTCTTTATTGTAACTTGAAGACAGAAAAAACCTCGAGAAAGCTTTGAAAGAACTTTCTGATGCAGGGCCAGCTAAATCTGTTTGTGATTAAAGTGTCATGATTTTATTAATAGGACCGTTAAGAAGAGTATTGTTACAGTGATATTGAATTTAATCTTTTATCTCTTTGTTCTCATTGGGCAAATAATTATCTTAACAGATTTGAAGATGGGAATTTCACTCCACAACTTTGTTTCATATAAATATAAAAGCACACATGTGTTCACAGGCAAGAGAATAGGTACTAAGTGGTGTCCATATAAAATGCTGGTTTCTGAGAGATATCAAGAACCGAGTAGTATGAACAGGTGCTTTGAGGCTTAAACTGAAACCGAGCAAAAATGTGCAGCCTGCCTCTTTTGCCTATAATGGGGTCAACATTGGGATCCATGATCCCTTTGATCTTTACATAAAACAGATGAAAATGCATAAATTGCTTCTAATCAGAGATGAATTAAAGGAAAATAGCCTCCCGGAGGACAAAGCACCCCAGGCACCCATCAACAGCCTTACCAAATGACAGACCTGGAGGAGACTTCAAAGCTGCAAACACAACTGCCAGTGAAATCCACCAAGAATCTAGATGCCATTTAAAAGAAAAATAATTCTCACCATTTACAAGTGCCCCAAACTTTCTCCTTAGGAAAAAGTGACAGAAACACACTACATGGACTTGCTCTTTAAGCTGCTAAATATTCTTTTTCTTTTAGAAGATTTCATAAAGGCAAGAATCGCTTGTTTAATTTAGTCAAAAAATGTGTTCGGACATGACAAACATCGGTAATTTTTGCGTCCGGTAGGGTTTACTCAATTTGAGTGGCATATTGTTTTGAAGATGAAGTATATGTTTTTAATGGAGGCAGATCAGACATTTATTGTAATCGCTTCCTTGAATGTCATCCATATTCGTCACTATGAACACCAGCACAGTCAACATTCCTCAAACTGCCTAAGAAGGAGGAAATGCAATGAAATATCAGGCCTGATTTTTGGAGGTGAGGGAAGATTTGAGGCAATAACTTTGTGAGCAGTTTTCTCTTTGTGGAAAAAGAGTAATATTATCCCGAGTTAAATCAGAATTCAGATCCTATTCTAGCTCAGCAACTCACTGAAATACTGTTTAGATACTAATATCAGTAATTTTAAATGTAACAAATACCCTTGAATAAAAAATGCTAATTACTGAATTGTTTCAAGAGGGAGGTAATCTAAACATAATTTTTTTCCTTTGTTAGAATTCTATTTGAGATGATACCAAAACTGCATGTAGTATTTTTAAGGCTAGAGAATAAACACAATTTTATTAAGTACTAAAATACTGCTTTTAATAAAGACTGATCTTGTCTCTTCCAAATAAATAATGTATTAGGAAGGATTTTACCTGATGCCACTTGTATACTTTACTTGGTATGTATAGCGTGACATTTCTATCCAAGCCCACATAAATTTGAGAGTCAATTAGACACATAGAAAAAACAAATGACACTTCCAAATATGTAACTGCATATGAAATTGTTCAGTGGACTGAATGATTTGCTGTAGGTGAGGTCAGAAAGGTTGCCTAATTCTTTGTTGTAAGAACTTACTTTCAGTTGCTTATGACTTCAATTGCTGTAAGTGAAGTACGTGTTGTGTGTTTGTCTGGGGCTATATTGGCTTTTGGAAGGAGAAAGCAAAAAGATTTTCTCAGTCTAAGGATGAAGCTAGGCAAAATTACTGATGTCTTTCTTAAAAATTTTTAAGGTTTTTCCTGAAGTCCCTGATACCTCTGTTGGGAGCAGACATTTTAAATTAGGTTTTGAAAAACTGGAGTTTGCCTATGTCTTGTGAGACCTTCAAGTTCAGCAGTTAGCTTTCTGAAGCTTGCAGCTTCACTGAATGCACTTGTCTCAGTTTTGGGCCACTGACCAAACTGCACGTGAGCCTTCCTCCCAGAGAAAGAATTAGCAGAGATTGACTCCTGGCACAAGGGACACAGCTGGACTTCCTTCATAAAGACTGATCCTGACTGATCCTATCAATATCTGGACTGACATGGCACATGGCTGTAAAGCAGAACAGGAAGACTGTACTTCTGTCAGGTGGGGTGAGAGCTGCAACAAGGAGAGAGAAAGTGAAGTCTGAAACTGAAGAAAAGAAAAATGAAATGTCTTGAATAAAACTTGATGTCACTTTCATGTGTGTCATACCCCTGGGTGACAAGACATCTCAGTTCACTGTGACTGAAAGTGAGTGGTGGAATGCAGGAGTAATGTCTTCCTTCTACACAACAGAAGGTACAGATTGATATAGAACAGTTTAGCATGCTTTTTTTGGGGATGTTGGGTTTTGTTGTTGTTGAGGGGTTTTTTTAATGGAAATCTACTTGGAAAGGAAAGATGATGGATGATGGACTCATCCCTTAAGATGGGAGTATGCATAAATCAACCAGTGGCAACTGCTGCTTCTAAACTGGGGCTCTCAGAGGCATGAGATGCCTCAGGGATCTGAATCGCAATCCAGGACGGTTTACCTTGGGGTGGTTGTGGTGGTTATTGTGCTGCCTCTGCTTCGGGGACAATTCACTTGCTTATGTAGCAGCTCCACAAATTACAGGTTGGCAAATTAAGGAAAACTGAAACTGCTGCTAGTGTACCATTGGCACTGATCTGTATCTTGCATCAGTTCAGAACTGTGAAATACTCATTTCACAAGTAGCTGAGCCACCCTGCAACATGGTGAGAACCTCTTCATCCCCAAGAGAAAAGTAATTAGGTGGACAACTTCAATGAGAGCTATTGCATCTGTCCTGCAATAATCTGCCTTGTTCAGCAACTAATGCTCTGAACTAGCATATTTGTATCCTTTGTCCTCTCCCTCAATCTTTCAGTGTCTGCATTCAAAAGCAATGTAAATAAAGAATAAACAATTTAATGCTCTGGGTACTGCAGTACTTAGCTGTACAGAGATGTCCAGTTCACCTTTTAGACACACTCTCCAGATACCCCTGTGTGGAAATGAGGGGTTTGGCAGTTGGAATTTTTCTGCTTATAAAGGACCCAAACAAGGACTTAGAGTTCTCAAAAACTTTTTAACTTCATCAGATCTAGTTAGATTGTTTGCATTGAACAGGAGTCATGCCTCTGACACGTACATGCAAATGGAATTGCCATTTGCACGCAATCAGTGGTAGTTCTCTCCAGTTATGATAATTTGATGAGGAATATTTGTTCAGTTGTTCTGCTACTTCATATTTGCTTTAGGAATTGGGTAATCGCAGTCTCATATAAAAGGCCATCATCCTAAGAGGGATTTCTGTGTAGTGCCTGCCATGCTTCCAGGTTTCATTGTACAAGCCCAATCTTGAACAACTTGTAGTATATCTGCTTGTCAAAGTAACATTCTTCTTTTCTCCTTCTTTTTCTTTATCATCACTTTTGTCATCATCATCACCACTACCTTTGTTAGGAATTTGTCACCTTTATGGGCTTTCAGTCCAGAGATGGAGTTGTCATGTGGTCTTGTACTCAGTTGTGCCAAAATTTTCTTTTTGTTTTTCATCTGACATAGTATACCTCATTTTTCTAGGCTATAACCAAGCAGTGCAGTGAATTTTAATTTTCAGATTACCTATAATCCCATTTTATTCAGGAGAGACAAAAACATTTGTCACTGTCTTCATCTTGTTCACTCCTTTGCCTTCAGTGGTTGAACTGATAACCTTCATTGCTCTGTCTCCAGCTTTCTTTTCTTCAGAAAGGAAAAAAAAGAGGGGAAAAAAAAAAAAGCTTCTGTTTACCTGCCTATAACTCGGTGCAAGATCTCCAGGGCTTCCTTATGTGCTACTGCTGTCTGGGCCTCCCAGAGCAACCAGAAGGTTGTTTCCCCTTTCTACCACGTGGAGATATGAGAATAGGCAGGACCTGAGAATAAGACATGCAAGCATAGCCTGGTTTGCGAGGAACATTTCATATGAGATGCCTCTAGTTGTCCCAGCCTCTGCTGTGTATAAAATCAAGGTGAATTATCCCAGATTATAGTCTGACTTTTTAATGTAGACTGTAACTGCTTTTGGTTTTTCTTAATGTGCCAGGCTGTAGCTTGTGGTTGTTGACAAGCTTTTATGCAATGCCTGTAGTATTGCAAGCCAGGGGCCTGAGCAGTGGGGGAAAAGAATGAGTATAGATGTCTCAGCGTAAACTGTCTTTGCCCAGACCAAGCTTTTAGGTAGTCAATAGAAGACAAGTTTGCATGGTGATACTCCCTACTCCTACTGCTCTGCTGGGGAGAAACAGGAGGACTGTTCAAGTCCCCTTCTGAGGTATCCTTTCCTCATGGAACTGTTGTGTCCAACTGTCTCCAGCTGAGAACACCTTGCAGGTATCGGTGGCTCACAGTGTATCTCTCCTGAGAATGCAGGAGGAATCTTTTGGGCAGCCCTGCCAGCTGACACAGCTCTTGTTTTGTTCTTACATCACTACCGTAATTGCACTGGTAAACTGTTTGTAGGGTTGCTTGATGAGCTGGTTCAGAGAACTAAAATGGTTTTTAATTGAACACTTTTCTTTGTATGACCTTAGAAATTGTTGCACCAGCACAACTGAAGGAAGATCAATAGCCTTGGCTTTTTTTAAAGAGGGTCTGCTCTCGGGACCCTCTGTGGGGGATCTGGGTGTTGCAACACAGTTGCTGATAATCAGCTTTGTGCTATCTCACAGTAAACAAAATAACATTATTCTTAAGGTTGAGGCGGTCTTGCAATCTAAAGAACAAGTGAGGGTTCAGGGCATCCAACTAACGCAACTGTTTGTATTAGGAATTTGTTCTGGAATTTTGAAGTTGCCTGTAATGAACCCCATTACTACTCAGCTTCATCTTTTAAGAGTAATATTAGCAATGATGTTGTGCCCTCCTGTATACAAAATGTACCCGATTTCCCCCTTTGCTGTGCCTCCTTTAACCAACTGACTTGAATTCCTGGAGTTCCCTTGAAGGTGAAATGCTAAAAAAATTTGACAAAAGGTTTGTAAATAACATGTGAAATAAGACTGCACAAGATGGTTCTACAAAGCAGGTGGTTTCATTGTATTGGTGACTCAAGGGGATGTGGGACACATATCAGGGGCCTGAAGTACTATTCAATGGAATTCTTTGTACATATCTGAGAAAAAAAAAAAAGGTATTTTTTGATAAATTTTGCCTTTATAGATTTTGCCTTTATTTATATTGAGCAAATATGATTTGACTCTAGCAAGCAATTTAAAAGATCTGTTTTTAGAAAATAAATTACATGGACTCATCAAACTCTTAGTAATGTCTTCAGGCTTCTCTTAAGATGGGAGTATGCATAAATCAACCAGTGGCAACTGCTGCTGCTTCTAAACTGGGGCTCTCAGAGGCATGAGATGCCTCAGGGATCTGAATCACAATCCAGCCTGGTTTACCTTGGGGTGGTTGAAGGATATAAAGAAGAAGTTAGCAGGTGGAAGAGTAGAACAGAGAAGAATTGCATCAGAAGTAAGGGTTAGATTTGTGAGGAGGGACATATGAGATGGAGAAGAAATATTAACCATTTAGATTGGGAAAAGTAGGTGAAATTAATGAGATGGGAGTATTCCTGCAGTGCAAGTCCTTCAGTATTACAAGAAGGGTAAAGAATATCTGTGCTATATTTTGAAGGGGATGTGTTGAAGAATTTCTAGTGTGGCTCAGGTTGCTTTAACCACCATGGAATTAAACTAAGATTCAGGGATAGAGACCATATCTGGGCTTTCTTTCATTAGCACTAAGCATTTCAAAACATACCTGTTACCTAAAACACTGCGAGAACTGTACTTGGGAGCAGCTGTACCTGTAATGTAGAGAAAGTAGGTGTTGGGCTTGGGAACTCTGGTTGGGGTTCTTGTTCTGCCTCCAGTTTACAAACCAAGCGCCTTTGGTAGGTTATTCTGAATCCTTGTATCCATTGTGCATTGGACTACACCCATTTGGGAATAAAAGGATGTTTTTGTCTGAAATGCTGGAGATTGAAGAGCATGGTGCATAGTGCCTTAGGAGAGGGCTGAAAGGATTAGGTACCGCCTAATCAGCGTTGAGGTCAGGGAGACTGGAGCTTCCTAAGTAGGTATGGAACTTTAGTGGACCTTCTTGCTAAAACTGATATGTTTTACCAAAACAGTTGTGAACAGTATGGTGGTTTGTTTTTTTCACAAGGCCAGGTATTTCATTTTTTTTTCTTAAGGTCTAGCCTAGGTATAGTAAGGGGTGTGTTTCAAAAATTAAGATCCTCTCTGCAAAATTTGAAAATCATTTTAAAGAAAAATTTAATAGAATTTTAAGCAACAAAACCATTTTTGCTGCAGTTACTTCACTTCCTACCTCCAGAAAAGAAAAGTCAACCTGGCAAAGATTTATTTGTATTTCAGCTCACACAGGTGAAGTTTTGCAAAGTTATTCACAACCTTAAGTACACTTGTAAAATTAGTAAGGTGGCTTGACACTGCTAAATGGTGAGGGTGCCAGCCTGCCTGTAACAGTAAAAGACAAGCTTGGGCACTGGATGATGCATTTTCCTAATATGATAATGCCTGCCTTTAATCTTTTAAGTAAACATTTTTTCAAGACTTACATGTTTACAGGAAATTTACTTTCTTGGATAATGGTTTAAAATACATATACGTGTAGCTTGATTCCACTCGACCAACCAGTTAAACCCTGATTTAGAGACGATTCTACTGACTCGGATCACAAAGCAAGTCATCTGTTGGGACCTGAGCATTTATTTTAAATGAAAACCAACTGGTAACTAAACTAGGAATATGCTCGCAGATGTTGCGTTGTAGGTAGTATGGAGCATGAAAGACACAAATGCAAAATGACAGAAAATGAGATGAGTTTCATTTGAAAGAAATGTGCTCTCACTTAAAAAGTTTCATATTTCATCAACTGTGAGTGAAAAGCAAGAAGTTGAGGTCTGAGTTAAGAATTGAAAGTTGGTATGTTAAACACTAGATGGTGCCATTGTGTAAAGTTGTATTTCTGTTAAGTATCTGAAGTCAGTGAAGGTGAAAATGGTGTTTAAAAACTTGTGAGCAATGTGTACGGAGAATTTTGCAGCTGCAGATGAAGGATTTGTAACACAGGATGAATGTGACTGTGCCTTTAGTTCTGGTTTTGTGATATGCAGAAGGAAAAGGGATATCTCAGGAAAGAGCTGTGTGATAAATTGTTGTGTTATTTTGACTTTAAGTCTGCTTGCAAGTATTTGCCTTTTTTGATTTCAAAGGGGGAGAGAGAACTTAACTCTGACTGTGAATCTAGGAGCCATCTCCTAGCAGCTTTATATTGTGAATATATCAAAACAAACTTCCCTTGTGTTACTTCAAATACACCCTAAAATGCCTTAGGATTAAAGCAATCATCTGTAATACAATATCCGTGGCTCACCGTTGATTGGCTCAAAACATGAAATACAGCTTTTTTTTTTTTCTTGGAACAGTCGATGTGTTTCCTTCGTTGTCTGCTTTACCAAAATTCTGCATTCCTTGTCTAATCCTGAGATATTAAAATAATTAAGTGGGATAGTCACAGTTTCACTAATGAAGCATAATTGAGCTTTGGAAGACTTTGATATTAAAATTAAATAAAAAAACAAACCAAAACCAAACATTAAAATGGCTTTGTTGAGCATATGCACATTATTTCTATCTATTGCTACCTGTTTCAAGCAGTAAATGGGGAGCTTGCTTGCCTAAGGACAGCTGGACTCTCCTGCTAACAGCTTTTTTAGCCTGCAAATCTTTATCACAGAATGTGTGCAACTCTGTTTATTTGATCTGTGAGAAGAGTTAGTTCTGAACAAAGTAATCATTATAACTTTAAGATGCAAAAATTTGATTGTGACCACGTTTCTTATTTTAGGGAAAGCGGTCAGAAGAATAAGTTTTGCAATAGCCGTTCAGATCTGGGTGTTGTATGTAAATGATGCATTTTTAATTAACTTGTTGGAAGAAATGTGTTTGACTTTATTCAGCAAATGCTATAGAACGATTGTTTCTATTGAGTCAGATAAAAATACAATTTCATGTGCTTTGTTATTTAAATATATCAGGTCCTAATAACAATTTATGTGACCTAGAAAACACCAAAGATTTGGCATCAATTTTTAATTTACTTCTTTCAGACCAAGAACCCTGTTCTGTAATAATATCTTGCACACATGGTTGCTTATTATAGATGTTGCATGTACTGTAACTGCTGTGCAAAGCACCTCTCCCATGTAATTACACAAACATATTTTAATTAATATGACTTCTGTTAGCGTGATCGAGCAATGGAATATTTTTTAGGGTGTATTTTGCAATCTTGAAAGAAGACTGTCAACTGAGGAATCTGGTTACTTAATATCACACATCTCATGAAGAAATCCTTGGAAAGGACAAAGGCCAGGACAGCTATGAGACTTCATTGCAATGAATTATTGCCTTAAAAAGCCCTAAAACATTTATTGATGCAGGCATTGCAGTATCCAGACTCTTTGTGATCTTTAAGAATCTGTATAGAAAGGTATCAGATATGAAGAGCACTTGGGGGAACTGGAATAGTTTGTTTACTCCATGTGGAGCACCTTGACTATATCAAACTGAAATGCTGCTCTGTAACTTCAGTATGCTAGAGTAACATATTTTCTGTTCCCTACTTTTGTTACAGGTAGGACCTCTAATGCAATGTTATGCTACTCAGTTCCATTCTGTGGATCAATCACTTTTTACATGTTTATACATTTCATTCATACGTCAGTGCCTGGAGTACTTGCAGAAATTTTAGGATTGGGAATGAGGCTGGAAAATTTATAGGATTCCTCTCCATTCCTGTCCATTATTTTTTTTTTTTTTTTTCATTTCATTTTGAACTGCTGTAAGGCAGCACAGAGCATATATCATAGATCATGATAATCATGAATGCAAAAAAGATTGTGCACGTGGCATGTGTAGTCATGTAGAGAGATAGTTTTGGCTCTGTGATTTCATAAAGCTTTTGAAGTTGTGGCCATACAGCTAATGAAGGAGGAGTGTGTAGATGAATAGAGTAGTTACTCCCCCAGGACATTTATCTGAAGCAGCTTCATCTGGTGGAGTGCTGCTTTAGGGGTAGATCAACTAGTTGCTGCTATATATGGGGAAGCAGTGTAATGATGCACAACTTGCATGCCTAGTGGTGGACACAATAGTTTAGCATAACATGGGCCACTGTCCATCTCTGAACTCACCCCAGAGCTGCCACAGAGAGAGAGATAGACAGACAGGGGAGTTCTTGGCAGCACCAACAGGCATTTTGCCATTACCATCTGAAAGCACATTACGCTCGCTTGATGCCAGTCAGTTGCAAACTTGTTGAATATTGAGAAACTGTTGGGACTGTTGTGGAAATTTCCGATGCTTTTAGGGAGGAGGCTTCTGTGAAATGCAGCAGCAGTGGGGATGTTTCATAAATAGAGTGCTCAACATATTCAAGTAGCGTTGGGAAGACAAAAGTGCCTATCCTCTCTCCCTTTCCCCCATTACCCTATGCAAACAAAATTTTTGATAAAAAGGAGTATTTTACAGGATGCCAGAAGTGAACAGGATCAAGTATGATAAAATATACTTAAGTCCTCCAGCTGATACTGCCAAGCATATCAATAGGGGAGCAGGTCAGATGTCAGCAATTTAATTGCTATGAATAAACCCTTGTAAGGTGTCTTAATGCTGGAGTATGTTGTCTTGAGGCAGGATCCCAGGAGATGTTGAAGACTGTTCAGAAAACCATGGGATAAGGCAAAAACAGATAGCACTACTGCTGTTCAGCAGGATGGCATTCCTCTCTGAAGATGCTGCAGTGGAAAGAGAACACCAGCTGTAAGCCATGGGGAAGAAATGCTGGACGTTGCAGTAGACATGCCAAAGTCTTTGCGTTTTGTTTTCTCATGATCTGTAGGTGTGAGAAAGATGTGGCTGCTGTAATGTCTGAGTTTCTCACCGTACTGAAAAGAGACATTGCTGGTTGCCTCACAGCATTTTAGAAAAAGTGGTTTCAGCTAGTCTACACAGTTGGAAAGCACACACAGGTATAGATACAAGACCTGCTCAGATGTGAAGCAGTGCAGTGAAGGATGAAACGTGACAGGCTGCCTGAAGAATAGGTAGGAAAGTGCCTAGAAAACCAACAAACATTCTCTATAAAATTATTCCTTTTAGAGTGACATAAACCATCAAAAATTCAGCTCAATTAAAGTATGAGGACATCACTTGGGGGAGGTCAGCCTAAGTGCCCTATCTGTTTGAATGTCTTTTTCTAGACAAACCCTGTGTTCTGGTGATTGCCCTTCCTCCTAGATGTATGGCTTCACTAGAGCCATACTCATTTGGCTGAGTTTTCCCATGACTGCTCAATAATAGTACAGAGGGAAACCCACAGAGAATTAATCCAGTCATGGCTGTGTTAATTTCCAAAGAAGTAAGTGAAAATAAGGGGAGTTTGTAATAAATGCAATATAAAACCTGTTTACATGACTGATTCTCCTCCCCACCTCCACCAGCCTGAACTTACTTCATTCCAGATTCCCCAGTTCTAGCTAAAAGCATTTTCATGAAGAATGCTACCAGGAAAATTCCCTTTATCTGTCTATGAAAGACTTGCATGAAAGACCTTTCAATGGAAAGAGAGAATCTGTCCAAATGTGTTTCTGTTGAAAGAGGATTTGTTTACAGTCACATAGTTTGATGTTCTTAGGAGGACTAAACATTTCATCTTTGACCTAGAAAAGATTTTAAGAGTCTGAACATAAGCTAAAAGAAGTTCTATCTAAATGCACCATCTTTAGCTCCAGGTATAACCAGAAGGATTGTGGTTTTTCTGAGTGAATTTTCTCAAATATGTTTTCACTGCATAATTTCAGGGGGTTTCCTCTGTCTTCACTGAGCTGGCTTCATTTTTGGTTCTGTATTCAGGAAGGAAGTAGACCATCCTCTCTGAGATTATAGTGCTTAGATGCAGACAATTGGGTGTTACACCTGCCCTATTCCAGTCTGATCTCCAAGAACAGTTATTTTAAGGAAGGTAAGTCCTCATGTATGAGAAGAGTGTTACTGAAGATTTATTTCCTAAATTTTAGCAAGTGAATATGGTTTGAAGCAGTTCATTGACTTAATGGATTGAGACATCTCTGAAATGCATCAGAAGGCTGAAAGAGTCTCAGTGAAGTAAAAGGTCAGCAGCATTTTATGTCTTTATGGGCAGTTTCAGTCTTCAGATAAATAAAGCACTTATGCATGTACTTTAATACCAGTGAAGCCAAAAATTTGTAAATGTGAATTTTAGTGCTATGCCAAAACAAAGAATAGCTTTGGAGAAGTTGTTTTGGCACTTTTTTTTAAGCCATCATGGAGCTTGAAATGATGTGCTCATCTAGGCAAGTAGGCTTCTAAATTAAAACTGTAAAAATAGCAAGGGTATACGCTTACAAGTGGGGGTTGAAAAGATGACAGAAATATGCCCCACCCCTCCCCCCTTTTTTTGAAAACAGAAGGCAACTTCTGGTTTTGGTCCCGGAAGCCCTTCCCAACTTCATATTTTCCTAGTTGATGTAACAAATATCCTCCACCATCTCTAAAAAGTGACTCAGCCACTGCTTGCAGAGGCTTTTATTACCCTAGTTGTACTTTGCCTTTCTGTAGGATAATATATATATAGGATACTTTCCAATTCTTTCAGACAAATGACTTTCCTAAATACTGTCTTTTCTTCAGAAGTGTAAGTACAAACGCATCCTGTTCTTAATGATGCTGAATACTGTTCAACCAGTGCATCGTGACTCTGTGTATTTAACCATGCGACAACTCTGACTCAATATATGTTATTTCTGTAAAATATACAATTAACTAAAGTCAGCCTTTACGCAGTAAACATGCACTTTGGATAATCTTTTCAATGAGAATAATGCAGACATTACACCCATTCTGATATGTAGAAGATGATCCATGGGGGAAAAAGATACATGTACCTAAGTCAATTATTTGAGAATAGAGTTCTTAATTTCTTCAGGCTCTATAAAAAGAATTTTGGCATCTGCACATATTTATTTTAGAGATATAGGGGTAAATCTTCAGCAGAGAGCGTGGGGAGTTAACCATGGAACATTCATTAATGTTAATGGGATTTCTATGGCTAATTCCCCACACACTGGCTGAAAATTTAGCCCAAAGAGATTTGAAAAGTGATGTTGAGAAGCAAGTTGGTCGGTTAGCCTCATTACGTTCATGTTATTAACTGCTCTATCTGCCACTGGCTTTGTATGAATGCTGAGATATTATACTTAATGAAGGACTGTGTGCTAAATACAGATTCTAGTATGGAGGTAAAATAATGCAGTTATATGAGCAAATTTGGGGTGTTTTCAGAATAATAATAATAAAAAAATCTGTAAAGCCATAGAAGAAAGAAAATAAATATATTAAAGCATATTTTTAGACAGCAGAAGTAGTTTACATTTCCAGTATCTCCAGTACAGGTTTAGCACCAAAAGAAACCGTAACTCTGTGTTCTTTTAAACTTGGTATTCCACTACTGGGATCCAACTTCAAAGCTGGCCATCTCTGAGCAGAGGGTTGGACCTTCCAAGTTCCTTCCAGCCTAATTTATTGTATGATTTGGACTTAGTATGGCGTTTTTGTTAAACCCTTTGGGGTTAGTTTTCTTTTGTCAAAATTGAGATAAGATAGGAAAGTCAATTTCTGTTTATCTTGAAATTTTGAAGACTGATTGAAACCTGGGCAAACATAAAAAGCTGTTGCACCAACTAAATTGAGAATATTGTTTTAAAAGGAAATACAGTCTCTAATTTAAAATGTTTATCAGATTTATGTTGCTCTTTTTTGGTGTTAAGGATATGCAACAGAGAATGTGTGTGAAATGTGACTGTGTGTGCATATGATTATTCACATTTCTGTTTCTCTTCTGTCTTAGCTATCTTCTATCTTAGTTTCCCTTCCTTTTCCGGGGAGCTATTAAATTGCTTTTCCAGTTGTTATTCAGAGTAGTCAATAGCCAGCCATTAGAGGGTGCTTCTGCACTAGGGAGCTCTCTTTTCTTAAAACCCAATTTACTTAACTTGAAGTATTTGTTGATTTGATGAAGAATCACTTTACGTTTCCTAGAATTATCCAATTTCTTCTTTAATTTGCATTACTTTCTGGAGTACTATTCTTGGAATTCAGAGGATTAAAATGCGCATAACTGAAGGTGATTTGGAGGGTTAAATGATTCAAAGCAGCAAAATTACTGCACTTTGTAATTGCTAATGTAAAAACAAAAGGAAATATACATGGACCCTATGCAAGTGAAAAATGGGCTGGTCTCTTACCGAATTAATGACAAAGACGAGCATCTGTACTTTATAGCACTTGCTTTCAATATTATTGCCTCTTTTAGAAATAGATTCATTCATTATAATTGCACAGCATACATTTGCAGCAAGAATAGCAAAATAGACGCAGTCTGTAAACTTCTGCCATTGCTAGTAAAGATTTAAAAATAAAACTTAGTAAAATAAAGTTACTTTTTTCTTTAGAATCAGCATGATTCCTCATTCAGTAGTAAACTTAAAGACAGTATGTCTTTGCTGTAAGAATGTGAAGACAGAAGAGTTGTGAATTGGTTTTATAACCATTTATCACAGGAATACTGTTTTAAAGCCTGCAACTTCAGACCCAGGTCACTGGTGCAGGGTGGGTGAAGGAGAATGGAAATATGAAAATTTCTAAGAGAAATCTCTGCTGTTATGTTCCTAAGACTAAATAAAAGATGTTAAATTTCAAAACTGAAGCACAGTACAAAGCTGTATATCTCAGTAATGTCTGGATCATGAGCACTTGGCAAAGAAATCTGCCACCTGCAAATCCTTGTCAAAGCCTGCCCATGGACATGGTGATCCTGAAAATACTTCTCCTGAAGATGTTGGTACATCTTTGCACAAATTTTCAGGCTCAGTTTAATACCCGACTGCTTTTGAAAGCTGCAAAAACTTTCAAATACCTCCTCTAGTAAGACGTCAATTGACAGCTGGAGGAACTGGCACAGAGCTCAGAAAGGGGAGGGATAAAAATCTTCTTCTTGAGCTTCTTAAGATGCCATATAGCCTCCTAAGCCTTAAACAAAAAGGGTAGCAAAATGTCCCTTCAGGCATAAGTGTCCACATTTTTATTGCACCTGTATATGTTGATGTGCTCCTATTACCAAATTTGTATTGAGGGCTGCTGGTATTGCTGTCTCCAATTTTACATATACAGAGACATCTTTTCTGAGGTCGTAAGAGCCATCTTCTCCAAAGGCAATGTTTACCTTGCAAGAAGATGTGGAATTAAAATCAGTGTATCTCCCTGACATCATACTCCCTAACAACTGGGGAATTTAGTATTTGCATATATATTTAAGTAATACAAATTTCAACATCTGTGGGTGTGCTTTGTGAAGCTGTCATGTGCTGTTGTATAACTAATTTGATTGTAATTCTTCCAAGAGATTATATGATACTTATTTATGTTTCTTTTAGCTGTTAAAAGGTGTACATTTTTTCTTTACTACCAGGACTGTCTAGTTCAGACTCAAGTAAGTTGTTTTCTGATTTGGGAGTAGAATCTAAGCAAAAGTAAAAAGTCTTTCTTAAGCATATCAAGCAATAGAGTGATTGGCTATTGTAAACATCTTACTCTGTCTATATAAAATATACATCTATATAAAAATAAAACTAAGGAATTCTGTAATAGAACAGTTTATACCATGCCCAGCAAACTTTAGCCCTTATCTGCTGTGTTTGATACTATTCTTGTGCAAATGATAGTAGTACTGCAATTTGGAACAACATATTACTGTACACACTCGACTCATGAGGAGCTTGGACCAGTTTACCCAGTAGAAGTTTTTCTACTGAACAATAACAGGATCCAATTTTAAGTTACAAGCTTTTTAAAAATCAGCTAGATGGATTTCTCTGCTGGTAGCATATTTGATTAGCTGTTGTAAATCACTGTTTGAGTTCACAACTGGTATTTTAAAATTAGAACCAGACAGGTAACAATGATTAAATAAAACCAGGTAGTCTGCCTAATCTTATACTTTAGTAAGCTAATTACACCTTCTGGCATTATACTTTATAATTTTAACAGATTTTGAAAGGGTTGATAACTTCAGTAAACATTTCTTGTATTAGCAAGAGCTGCTTTGTATTACTTTTTGTTCAACAAGCACCATAAATCCATCAGTTAATGATAGGAGTAAAGCTAATAAATGTCATGAAAAGAAAGGATAAATGATCAAATATATTGGATGTGCTAATTCATGCCTGAACATGCACATACTTTGATTATGTCAGTCTCATCTCCTTCAGATCTGTCCAGTAGGAAAATAAATGCAATATACAGCTGGACAAGTAAGACAATAAGCCTGAAGCCAAGTAGTATATCATCAGTATTATCAAAAAAAAAAACCCACCTCGTTTCTATGGGGAGCCAATTCACCTTTCTCCCCACAATTCAACTATGTGTTGGGAAGATGCTGCAAGCTATCTGGTGGGTTTTTTTTTTTCCTAAAATATTAAGAGTTGACTAAAAGTCCATTTTACATTTAAAGGAGATTATAAAACAGAAAATGTAAGAATTCCACCAGTGCATTATTTTACAGAAATTAAGAAAGACTATTAGACTCTGCCAACCAGAAATTAGAGCAATTGGATATATTCTTTCAAGCAGTGAAACTGGGGTTGGTGAATGAAGTTACCTCTACATCAGTATCAATATCTAGCATATCAAATAAAGATACTGTAATTTTGTGCTTTTTTAGGCAGATGAAGCTGATTGTAAAGTGACACCTAACAGTTTTCATGCAGTGGTGATGGTTATTAGCAAGAGGAAAGTCTTTCTTAAGAAGTGTTGAGAGATATCCGTTATCTATGTGATCTCTTGCAGATCTTGAAACTCAATTTATCTTTATTATGCATACTCAAATTTATAGGGATGGTGCTGGCACTTACTAAATCTAATGACTTTCAGTTGCAGGACAGGTTTGAGACCGAAACTGGTTTAAATACTGGTTAAAAGCAACTGCAGGTATCGTACTGGCAGCTTGTTGTACTCTGCTCACATAACAGGTAGAATGAAGCTGGACTGAATTTTCGTCCTGTGAAATTCTTAGTAATGTAGTCAGCTTGGTCTGGCTCACTGGCAGAGACATGAATGCTTAAAAACTGAAGGTTATCTTCTGAGGATACTGGTGAATTAACTGAGAATCTGAAGGTAATTCTGTTTGGCAGGAAAAGTTTCTTTTGCTTTGGTTAGCTGGAAATCTAAAAAAAAAAAAAAAAAAATCACCAATTTTTTTCTTTTTTGGTATAAAATATACCGAGTTTTGGCTTGGTCTTACTCCTCTCTTTCTGTCTCCCGCCACCCCTCAAATTGTTATTTGTCACGTCCTGTGGACTGAGCCTATTTTGTCTGCATTTTTTAATAGAGTAGATTTCTGAAACTAGCTGTATTTATAGGCCAAATGTTTTGCTCTCTTGCCTCTCCTAAGAGTAGTCCAATAGTTTGTAATTCAATATTAAACTATGTGTACATTTTGTTTTATATGTGACCCTCACCACTCAACAGTTTCAAATGTGATTATGGAAATGTTTAAACAAATGCATTTTTTATTTTCCCTAATGCATATCTGCATAATTAGAACATAACATGAACTATACTGTAGCATTACAATCAGGAATTAATTATTGTAACATAAAATTTTCATTTTTTTGTCTTTCCTAACTGCAAAGGTGAGTATGGCTTAAAACTGAAAAAATATTAGTCCTTTTCATAGAAACCTGTTTGAAGATCATAAAGGAGTACAAAAGAAGAAAGGCTTTTTGTTTCTGTTTGCAATCAAATCTTTCTTAAAAGGAAGTCTGACACACAGGCATTTAGGGGTTTTTTTTTTAATATTACATTGAAGAAAGCAAGATATAAGTCTCATTGGATTAACAGGAATTCAAGTATTTCAGGGAAAAAAAAGCATATTTAAAAATAAATGCTTGCAAACAAGAAGCTCAATGAGCCTTGCAAATGCCTATTCAAAGGTGATTTTCAAATATTAGTGAAGCTTAATTTATTGCTTGCTTAATTTATTGCCTGCATCAAAACAAAACAGAAGAAAATAGCTCAATGTAAAGAAGCTACTGAAAATTATTTAAATAGCAAAACGTTCTGAAAAAAAATTAAAAAATTCAAGTTGTAGATATAAAAATAATCAACCTGTTCTAATACATTTATTCAATTCATACAATGTACTCAGAAATATCCTTCTGTTTTTCAAAGACAGCTTGCAAATTTGCAAAATTTGTAAATCAAATCCACACGTTTGCCAATATGCTTTTGAAAATTCCTTAAATAACTATTCAGCTACCATGCATAGCATCAAATGCTAAAGGCAGGAGCTGTACAGTTCAGTGAGAAATTTGTTGGTACAGCACATAAACAAAGGGAAAACTAAACATATGTTCAAGCTATATTGTCAGTGCTGCATTTAAAAAAAATAACTGACATCCTTACAGATCTAGTTAGTAGTTTGCTAGCTAAATGAGAAATACTGCATAAAAATGTAGAAGAATCTTATGTGATTAGGTGCGAGCATGGTTAGCATTCAGACTGAACTATGGTTAACGCATTGCTTTCAACTTAATTACTGTTCTGATCACAGTTTGTTTAATAGCAGCAGCCCATGCTGCAAGGACAGCTGATGAACTGAAATGCCTGCGCATAGAAGTGTAAGTGGAAAGAAACAATTCAGATATGTTGCTGTCAATAGTACTACTGTAAACCTACACATTTACATAATGAATTTTGAGTGTGAACTGCTGTTCTCAGCTTAAAGACCTGCTGATGTAAACATCCTTCCTTGCAAACAGGAGATGCAACAATGGTAGGGCAATGGAGCAAGGACTTTTCTTGTGCTTGAATAATTTGCAGGTCCTTTCATCTTCTGATGCTTGTTTCTGCTTAGCTTAAAAAAGACTTTATCTTCTCTTCTGGCTGACAATAAGAAATCACTGTTATGAGATTTTATAACCTAGTGACCCTTTAGTATTGAAAAATTAATTTATTTACAACAACAGTCACTATCTAAAAGAATAGTATAAAACAGTTTGACATTTAGTACTTCTGTAATTATGTTATGTCATGTGTCAGCACTGGATATCTGTAGTTTGGATCACTTATCTACTATCTGGTTTAAATAAAGGCCTTCAGGGTCTTTATCAAAATGTGTATATGAACTTTGCATTCTGTGAAGTAAAAACCCAGGTCAATTATATCTATTTTCTGTGACCTCCTTAACTTTTCGCACCCACTCTGACAGTGAGTTGTTAAAGATTTTAATACTTGCCTGCAGTATCAGTTGGAGAATGATTCCTAGCTTCATTAATGTTGTCAGAGGTGTGGCTGATACATAAACTTAAGTATCTTCTTGACAAATGGCATTACCTCCCTCAAATTCATTCTGCTTCACTGTTGTTAATCTTCTTATCTGTTCAGTTAATCAATAGCTGTCTTTCAAAAGAGTGTACCAGTAACAGACATTGGAAGTGTGTTTCTGAAGGTAGGAGAGCTGGTAGCATGGTTTGGGCAGTAGGCGAGAGTTTAGTTTCTGATCCTGTCATTATTTACTTGGGTGTCAACTCAGCAAAAATTGTACCTTGGTTTTGACACGTGAACAAGCCATTAGGTGGCAACAAGTTGCCCCTATATAGATTTTTCTGTAGTATTTCTGTACATGTCCTTGAACTTCAGCACCCTCTATCTAGTAGATAGAGATTTAGTTTAGAGTTCAGCTGGACAGCTGTGTCTCAGACAGCAATTTGCATCCCTAGCAGTGGCCTGCCTGGCTTTTTGCCCACATACAACTAATCTGTTTAAAAATAATAATATCTCAAACACTGAGGTTAATTTTACTATAAATTAAGTCTGGTGGCAGTTTTTTGTGGTTACTGTTTAATGACATGATCCTCCCATGACCTTTGTCATGGTGGTAAAGGGAGACCATTGCTCTAGAACCAGTTGCAAGATCAGGGCCTCAACATTTTGCATGCAATTGAAATAGTTGAAGTATAAATGTATTAAGCCTGAGAAAATTGCACAAGCAGTAATCTTAACTATTACCAATTGGAGATAAAAAGTTTATTCTTTTTTACAGCATTCATAGAATTTCAGTGGTCTTAGCATGTGTCAAATAGTCTTAATATTCTTAAGGATGTGTGGGTGTATTTTACAGTTAAACATGTAAATAGCTTAAGGTATGAAAACTCAGTAAGTAAATATAACTGTCACTGCAAAAAAAAAAAAAGGATTATTTTCAGACTCACAAAACAATAAAACAAACCTCACAAAATTAATTCAATGTGGTATGATACAACTTCACAGTATAAGGGAATAAATTTACAATGTACCATTTTCATGCCAGAATTCTTGAGTTATCAGATAATGTATTTCCTTTCAGTGATTATTCTGCAAGCCATATTCAGGCCTTTCTTACAATAGAAGCTTCACTGCGTATTTCAATAGAGAGTGCTCTTGTGTGTTGTTCACCCATCTACAAAATAGTTTTCCTATTTAAAATGGGGAAGTTAGAATAAGGAGAAGAATTTGCTTTATTCATGTGTTTGGCAAAAATATTCCAAGTCATCAAAGTCTGAAGAGAAAGAAAGTAGCATTGAAGAAAAAGAAAAAAGCAACAATAAATATTTGTCTAGAAGTTAAGATTTATGATAGTTGAACAACTTATTATTTGTGTTAGAAGAAAATATTCTTAAACTAATTACAATATGAATTACTATGCACTGAGTAGATTTATTAGAGTGCTTATATATATGCCTGTATTTCTTCTTCAAATCAGCGGTTAGTCTTACAGACAGGAGACCTGATTTTCCATTATAGTACAATATCTACATGTCTTTTCTTGGTGGAAATGGATTTAAAGGAGAAGTAAATAAATAACAGAATAAAGCCCACTGTGCTACTAAAGATAGCAAAGGTCTCAAGCAAGGAGTTTCAGTCCCAGGAGTAGTAGCTGTGACCTAGGCTCAGAAAAAGTAGCTGCAGGCAAGAAGGGCTCTGAGTTCAGTAAGCATCTTAAGAAAAAGGAAAGAAAAAGAAGACAAGCCTAAGCCTGCCTATAAAGATGACATACTGCAGTGATGATCTGGAAGCAGAAGTATGGGGAAGCAGAGGGGAATTGGTGAGATACTAGTGGGCCATCTGCAAGAGCTCTACTCATAGGTACTAACAGAGCAGAAAGAATGGGGACTAAGAAGGCAAGCTTGCAGTTGCTATTACAGAAGAATTAGTAACCCATGATCTAAATATTATCGGGTCAGTCTTTTGCTTTATGTAGCTAGAGCATTTTTGATCTTATCTTGAATGACAGAACACTCACTGTTGTGGTTAACCACAATAAATGGTAAATAGGACCCTGACTGAAGTTTATTATGCACTGCAAAGCTTCTGTTTACGATACACGTATCTCAGACTTGGCCAATGCACAGTGAAAGATGAAGACAGGAGCCTCTACTTATCAGAAAATTAAGTCAATTTCCACAATTAAATGAAGGAAACATTTAAGAATGAAGTGAGAAGAGGTTATTTTCTCCATAGGTGATAGAATTGCTAACCTGTGCAATCCAAAGATGGGAGAATAGATCAGAATGCCATTTTTTCACCCATTTAACTTCTAACTTTGACATTCTGTGGCATTTCTACAATGTCATAAATCCAAACATTTATGAATTTTAGAAGTGTTGTAGCTAAAAACTCAGAGCTGATCTTACCAATGGTCCCATTGAGCCAAGGCCTTAAAACCTGCTCAGACTCCTAGATTTCTACACAGGAGCAATGAACTATTCACACATACATGTTTGCATGATTTGCTCTAAACATTCGGGCCAGTGTCACAGATGAGAAGTAGCCTATTTATTCTCTTGTACCTGTTAGGGAGAAACAAGTACATTTGGCAATGTCTGAATGGCAATTTGTTCACCAGGCAACAGAACTATAAAATTTCCAGTGGTCTCCATCTGCCCAGCTGACGTGTTTTGTGCTTGTCTCTTATGCATTAGTGATGTAGCCATGTATACAATATGTGCTCTTCACAATCCCCACATGTTCCCCCTTTCCCCCACCCACTGCAGCCTGAGACCCCTTCACACTTCTCCTACAATCTGACACATTTTCTTTCCCCTTTCCTGTCCAATTCCTCCCCATGTTTGCAGCACTCGTGGCCACCATGCCACCACTGTCTTCCGTAAGCCATACTTTTAGCTCTTCCATCTTGGAGAGAAACAATGTGCTCTGACTGGGCTAGAGCTACAGATTTCACCAAGAAAAGTGATTATGGTCTGAGCTGTGCCTGCATGTCCCTCAGTTCTGGTACTGAGTCTTTTCTAGTGCTCAGCTGCAGATTTGCATAGTGTTTGCAGGAATTACAGATTTTTGAGAATTTCTTTTCCGAGAAAACAAGTCAGATTAGATTAAGCTTGATCAATGGATTAAAAATTTGAAAACATTAGACTGACATACAGACATATAATTTTCTTAAGAAAACAAACTGAAATTATTAATATACATATATAAAATTAGCTGTTTCCTTTAATCACCATGCTGCTGACTTTTTGGTGGAATAAATTGTGGATGTGAAGGAAGAATATGGTTTCTGCTTAGTGCTAGAATACAAAATGAAGCCTTACAAATTGTCATAATTTTACCGATTTTATTTCTTTCTTTATTGTGTATCAAATAGGCTATAGCTTCGTACAACTGTAAAAAGTGGAAGCCTATCCTGTAAGATTTGGAGAATATTTTGCAGTTATTATCTGTGGGAACATTACCGAGAAACATTTTCACTGGTCTGTTTCAAAAAGAATAATGACTGAAAATTTTAAGTGTAGCTGAAAAAGTAAAGCTATGTTTCAAATTTTATTTTGCATGCTTTACACAAAAATTGTTCTATCAACTTAAAGCATACAGCAAGTAGCTACTGAATTAATGCACATAGTTCTATCTGAACTGTAACTTGCAGAGTCAGATATTACGTTTGTGAATCATATATATGCTGCAGGGAGTTTCTCCCCTATATGAAGAAGAAATTAGTCATGAAGAGGAATTAAAACCAGACAATAATTTCTGCTCCAAATATTGTGTCACAGAAACCTAGACTAAGTTGGAAGATGACTTGATGACTTACCTTGTCTGTTGAACATTTGATGTCTGAGTTACAGGTCGGACAGTGGGAACGAGCTGTAGTGATGCCAGGGATGGAATGTTAACATTGGAGGTGTGGAGGAAGGGAGGCAGAACTGATATCAAGGGTAATCTGACCTGGAATCTATAGCTAGTAGGGCTATTGTGTAATTAATCTGAAGTCAAATGAAAAAATACATCTTCTTCTGAATTAGATCCCATTGTGGTTGTTACGTTTTCCATGTTTCCGAAAAAAATTAGATGCGTAGAACATGAAAGCAATTTGGAGTTGGAGAGAACAAAAGGTTGTGCTGATTCTTATAAAATAATTCCTGGTATAGTATGAAAATCTGATACCACGTGAGTAGGGAAAATGGATTCTGCAGCATTTTCTTTCATTTGGACATTTGGCCCTATAACGTCTGCCCAAACCCACATCTGAAAGCACCTCGTCTAGTACGTGTATACATGTTATTGCAGTAGCTTTGTAACTTGCTGTGGCACAGGGGTACTTGCTTTCTGACTGGCTTTCTATTTGACCTTGTTTCTGCTCCTGGAAGCATGTCCCAAACTACAGCAGTAATTTGGAGGGGTTGCCACTTGTTTATCATTCTTCTGCTGGGGACACTGGGTTTCTGGGAGCATGTTCACCCGCCTTCAATGGAATAGGCAGATGTTCATCAAATGCTGTCCTGTAGCTTGGCAGTTAGGGGATTTCTTGTTAGAGAGGCACTTGGGATAGAGTTGTGACACCAAGCCATGGCTCTGGCATGTAAACTACAAAGTTCAGAGGGTCTGTTGTAGTCAGAATTTCCTATTCTCTCCCTCTAGATCACTCCTAACACATTTTCTGTGTTCTTGGGATGCACCTGCCTCAGGAGATGGGCTTTGCCTTTCACAAACACGCCACTGTCCCAGGTAACTGTGTAGAAAGAAGAGAAATACAGTATCGGTTCCTTGAATCACTCATGCAGTGCAGACTTCCTAGTTATTTGGTACAACAGCAGCTATATTGAAGGTGTCGGAGTGGACCCCAGATATGAGTTTCAGCATTTTTGATGTTACAAAGTGGCCAGGTGGTTATTTTCTTTATCAATGGTTAAACAGAGATTTACTACACTGTAGATGTGGGTTTTTTAAAACAAAGCAGTGGTAACACTTACTGGAGCAGGCTAACAATGGCAGAACATCTCTAAATAGTCAGTAAGCTTTTGCAACCACCAAAATATCCCTGCCTATTGTTTGGGGAGATATTGTGAAAGCGGACAATCAGTGTTGCATGAGCCAGAAAAAGAACCAGCTCTTAAATTGAATTCCAGTTTTACTTTAAGAATAGAGTTATAATATCTCCCTTTTCCCAAATTCTAATCAATTTTGAAGAGGGAAGGATGGAGTCCTTACAGCTCAATGGGAGGAGTTTTTATATTTTTTTCATACCTACCTCTGCAATACCGGGGCCTAGATCATGTAGTTAAAGGAACATTATAGATTCTGAGAGGCACTTTTCAAAGACAGAAGGATCCCTTTTTCCTCATCATCTTCATCCCTATGGAGATGGAATATAATGATGTGGTGAATTGTGAGATGTCATTGCATAACTCTGAAAGTTGGTGCCTGTTCTGTCAAAAAGAACAAGAAAGAATAATTCAGACTTTACAATGCCATATTTTATGACAGAATCACATTTTTCTCTCTCTTTTCTTTCTTTTTTTTTTTTTCTCTCTCTCCCTGTAGACTATAACTAAGGTAGTATTTCAGGTTAGAGTATTGATAGACTGGAGCAATATTTTTTGTGGGCAGACATCCATTCTCACTGGCACAACAGTAACAAGTGTTGCCATAATTAGCTGGTTTGTGAACGCTCAGAGTCCAAATAAAGGGAGAAGCAAAAAGTTAAACTCAGGATTTGAATAACTGACAAAATGTCCTTTCCTTTTTTAGGTATGTGGAGAATTTTGCTTTATCTCAGTTAATTTAGTGCAGAACTGAAATGCAGTTCTTTAGAAGTCTTTGAGGTTTTAACATTTTCTTAGAAACTTTCTTTTTTTTCTCATTTTTGAGGGCAAATTTTTTTAAACTACCTGTCTTGGACTCTGAGTATATAATGATCATTTGAAAGCTCCCTTCTGGTTTTTTGGAGAGTTTTCTCTGTGTCTCTGACACTCAGTGGAAAAATAAGGACTTGAAAGTCTTCTCTGATCTGTCAGTTTGGAAGGCACACAGCAGCAGTAAAATGTTGCAGGTTAACTTTATGTTCAGTAGGAGGACACAACTGAAACGGCCCATGGAGCCTACGTACAAGTGCTTTGGAGTAATTTGGTGAATTTGTTAGATTATTTGTTGTGCTAAAATCTCCTAGTCTTACCTCATCTTCAGCTGAACATATCATCTGCCAATCAAAGGTTTGTGGTTTGGTATTTTTTTTTTTAGTAAAACCATGATAGGATTTAGAGACGTTCAGTCCATTTGATGACTTCCTGTTAGAGATCTTCTAATCTAGGATCTATGGGCCTTGGGGAATGCAAGTTTTGTTTCACTTGCTAACAAAAACAAGAAGAAAAAAAAAAAAAAAGAGAGAAAACATTAAAAAAAAAATATGTATAATCTCCTTTTGCTGTTGTCAATGTGAAAATGAGGGGCTGGTCTTGTCCATATTTATACCAAAAATGGTTCCCGTGTTCAACAAACAACCATGCTACTAATCTTGCATTTTTTCCCAAACCTCATTCTCAACTAAAATGAAAGTGTATTCCACTTAAGAGATGTGTGTTGTGAGCCTTTTTTTTTTCCCTTTCTTTTTTTTGGATAGAACTATGGAATTTAGTAAGTCAGCAAGACTTTTTGCAAATTTGGGGATCAGTGTAAAAAAAATGCTATTTCCACTTGGTGCTATTTCAGTGGATTAGGCAGTGCATCAAAACATTCCTATTAGCTTGAGTGATAATACCTCAAGGTCTCATGGCTCTGCTGGGACTGTGATAGCTTCCTTGATGCTACCTGAGATTCTTGCACATTATTTTTCATCATAGCACTCTTGACTTAAATGTCTGATGCTTTATGTGATAGGAATTCTGCGATCATCTTGTGATTTATTCATTATCTGCATGACAGTAATGGAAAAGAAATGAAGAGTCCACTTCAAAAAAGAAAAAATGTTCAAGTGCAATACCATACCAACAGTGGTTCTTAAGTGTGCTGTATTTGTGTAAACTCCCCTTCTGAGTCCAGCTTTCAGTGGATTCTTGGATTTAGCAAAAGAAATGAAGGTAATTGGTCTGATGGTCCATTTACAACTACAGCAGTGTGGGAAATTACTCAGGGAATGTCTTTTTGTACTGTGTCTCAGAAGATTTCAATGCTCCTTTGAAACACAACACATCCTCTAGTAGGAATATGCAGATTGATTGTTCAAAAAAAAAAAACCAACCCAGCAAGCAGTTTTTAACTGTAGCAAATGTACATAATATTTCAACTCCTGTATTTTATGCTTCACATCTCTTGTTTTGTTAGTTTTGATTTAATATAAGTGCTCTTTTTATTTAGAAAGACATCTTTTCTATATTTATCACTATAACTAATGCCTGCAAACATAATGTGTTCAAAACTGTTCCTTGACTATATTGACACTTTCCAATGTATGGTGTTTAAAAAATTCAGCGTGAAAGTCAAATTCTCCTATCTATGTCAGATCTTTAAGTAGTGGCTTCACTTTTACATGTGTCAAGATAATAACCATACAGTAAAAATAGATTACAATGTGTATATGAGAAGCACCAGGCACAAAGTTCCTTAGGAAGAGCAGCTGTAAATAAATTGTGATCTGTCTTTCTGTAGCATGTGTATATAGACATATATACATTTCTTATTCTATTCTTTCCTATGCGTTATTAATTTTATTGCAGTTGGAAGCTACAAGTTACATATAGCAAAATCTTGTCAGTGATAGGTTCTTCTAGCACTTAGTTTTAAAAATACTTGTAGTTGCGCTGGTGATGGAAGGTAATAGTTTGCTTATGGAGTTTCTTTCCTTCTTTTCATAGTGATAAGGCTCCATCTGCCACCAGATGTCTTTCTGCCTGACTGAGATGTTTCTGTGGTCTTTGAAGACTAACTTACATATTAGAGGTGAGCTGTTACCTGCTACTAAAACAAAACAGCAAAACTTGTTGATGAATATTAAACTGATATAAAATTCAGAATACCCAAATGAAGTTGGTTTTATACTTGGGAGAAAAAAAATTAGCAGTACGATGTTTGAACTTAGTCTGCTTCTTATCATAGAACTGGAGCATCCTTTCAAGTAAAAAATGTTAATATTATATTTAATTGGATGCATTTTCTTTTTCAGGAAGCTATGCCCTACTTGACTGTAAGCTTCAGTTTAATGTCTACTTTGGGTGAATAAAGATCTATAGTCAAGTGATTTGCAGAGGCATTGTGATTTGTACTTAGCATGAAAATAAAAATAAATACTGCATGTTCTGGGTATTTTGCATGATTACTTGAAATATTATACTTACAATGATATACTTATGTTATTAGTTGATTGTTCAAGGAGACACATGACTACTAGCCGTGTAGAAATTACCTTCATTCATCTTGCCTTGCTATTGCTAAAATCTAATACAATCAAAAACCCCCACAGGTTTCTAAGTGGACCATATCAAGATATTATTTATGACACTTCATGCCAATTGTAGTGTACAATACTTTTGTTGAAATAGTATTTTGAATATTATTAACAGTTCAGTTGAATATGAATGAATATTCAGTTATTAGTCAAATATTGACTCGGCATGTCTTGGCATCCCATCTTTGTGTGAGAACTGTTCTGTAACAATGATATTAAAAATCAAAAGCTGTATTGCAGAGAAGTCTGATGGTGTAAGAAAACACATAGCTGTGATTTACTGTAATTCAAGGTGTACTGTGGCCTACTGTGCCTATTTTACACCTTTGACCTTCTTGCTTCCTCTCTGTCTGTTATTCATTGTCTACAAACCTCATCCTAAAATTCTGAGGCGGAAGGGCGGATTACTGTCCTGCTTTAAAAGCTGCCTGCCATTGCAGTGCCTTTCTACATTCCTCTATATTGGGAATTTCTCCCCGTGGTATATTCCTGTCCGAGTTTAGGAGGAGACAGATGTGGTGACTAACAAATTATTTTAAAACAGTGCAACTTCAAGCCATACTTAGATCTACTTGGTAGAACTTGCTGTGGCACACCTAAGTATTTACCAGTCAGCCGCACCAGGAAGTGGCTGCCATGGCTTGCAGTCCCAGTGGAGCTGAAACATCCAAATTCCTTTGCCATGGGAACCAGGTAGACAATAATACCTGTACATTAAAAATATTGAATCCTTTGAAAGGGCAGCTATACGAGTTCATGAATCTTAAAAAAAAAAAAACCAACCCTGTTGTCTTTAGCTCAGCTGTGTCAGTCCTCAGAAAACATTTTAAGTTATTCTAAGGTACCCTTGTCACTGTTGTCCTTACCTGTCCTTGTGAAAGAACACGAAAGATGCTGGTTTGGAATGTGGTGAAAATAATTTTGCATGTTGGCAGCTGGAATCAAAATGTACGTGAAGGAAATGATAGCTCCAAATGGATGTTCTCCTTCAGCATTTGCTTGCTGGTTGTTGAAGTCCTACTGGTATTCAGGTATATGCTGATTTTTTTCCACTGTTGTTTGTATTTTAACACTCTGCTCCAGCTATGAAAAGTTGAGATTCTGAACTTGTCTTGCTAAGTCGTATTTTGTTTCCCGTGTCACATCCATAATTAAATATATTTTCATTCAATTGTATAGTAGAAGATATCGGGATCCACCAGTACTGTGACAAGAAAGAACCAGGTAAAATTTAAATAACCGTAACTAAAGCTAAACAAAACTTCCAAATGCTCAGTCTTTGACACTGACTGCTTGTTCTGAAAAACGCAATTCTGAATTTCTTATTAATATACTCTCCTATATTTCTACAGAGTAAGGAAGCACAGAAGGAGATTATCTCTCCTGAGTAACATCAGGAGTATTTAAAACCTTTTTATTCCACAGAAGAAAAAAAAATTGGCAGAAGAGTTACATAAAAGCAACCCTTACATAATTAGAAACCTCAGTGGGGTTTCATACTCTAAATTACTCTATTTTCTACTGTATTTCATATTGTGTTCAGCCCTTTCCCCTGCTGCAGCACACCCAGCACACCCCTTCGCTCTGGGCGTTTGGGTGTTTGCTGGAACCCCAGCAGAGGGCATCGTGCGCGCGCGGAGGGCCAGCCCCGGCCTTTTGCAGCGCTGCCCGGGCTCCGAAATGGCCATTGCGGAGAGAACGATCAATTTTCTTTATCTGATTAATCCTGTTAATCCTGGAAGTTTCAGCGTGGGCCAGAAAGGTCTGTTCGGCTCGAGTTCCTCCCTCTCCGCGGCCAGGCGGGAGCGGAGCCGCGGGCGGGCGTCCCGCCGACCGAGGTTCGGGCCTAATGCTCTGTGTCCGTGGCTCTGCTGACAGACAGACAGACTGACTCAGCTTTTCTGTTGGGCTCAGTTGCAGCTCACTTCGCTATCAGATGAGATTGGAGGCTCGCTAACGCCGGCCCACCTGCTGAGCTGCATAAGCCTTTCTTTCACTGCAAATTTAAGATACCTGCCGTGTGAGGTGAAAACATCGGGGCTGTCTTAATTTTTTTGTAAAGTTCTGTGTTTTATCAAACTGTAAGAATCTTCTCTCTTATATTAATATTTGCTGACAGCTGTCGTAAGGATTACCATTCATCTTTTCATCCTTTCTTTAGCATCACAGATGAAGCATGGTTACTTAGAAGAGAAGCAAAAGCTAACAGAATGTAAGGACATTTTCCGAGTTTCTCGTTACAGTAAGACAAAATAATTCATTTGTATTGGTGATGCGCCTGGAAAAGCATTAAAATAACCTCAGACTGCTGCCAGTGTAACTTTCTGCACATGCCATGGAAGATAGATGGTCAGACAGCTATGCAGCACAAAACAATTGATAAGTTTTAATTATTCCTTCCTGGCATATTTGCAATCTGGGTTTTTCCTGTGTCACTAAGCATGGTAGTGTCTATTGCATTTCAAATCTATTGTCAAGAGAAATCAGAAAGAAGAATCACGATGAAGATTTTTTCCTTATGAAATTTTCTCAACAGATGAGCAATAAACAGCTTCCCAATCAGCTCTTGAAATACTAACTGCCTCAAAACTGAAAATCATAACTAAAATACTTTCAGCCAAAATCAAATTCCAAGTTAATAATCACCTGCCTTCATAGAACACTTTTAGCTTTGAAATGTTTGCACCGTTCCTCCATTATCTTGGTTAAAAGCAATTTCAGTTTATGCTATCACACAGCAGTACTGTGACAGTTAAAAATTTTTATATTAGTGCAACTTTTAGCTCAAGTTTTACAACTCCTGCATAGTTGTTATTGCCTCAGAGCAATTCACTAATGTTCAAACATTTCATGACAATTTTGAAAAATTGAATTGATTTTTAGATGATTTCCCAAAGTAATATGTATACTGTAAGAAATTGCCTTAACATTTTATCTTACAATGTTCATTATATCTTTTATATAATGAACATTCATGTGGAATTGTGTGTGTGTTTGAGGGCAAAACGTGTTTGGGAAGGGTAAGTTATTTTCAACACTGTAAGGTGTGTTTGGAGCAGTTGAAGCCACACAGGGTATGGGTATAAAGGTGCACGCAGCCATGTGGTAAATCTACACCTGCTGTGGAGGGTTGTGTGTCAGCCAGAATCAATACAGCTCTGTAAAGGTGGGGAGGTGAGAAAGGATTGAGTATGGAGAAGCAAAATGGATTTACATCCCTTGTGCTCTGCATAGTATTATTTTACAGACACTGCCTGTGTGAAAAGAGACGCAGGCCCAGATAAACCCCGTTGTACCGAAACCCCAACTGTTACCTTTTGTAAAAGGAACACGAGGTGTTGTTGCTGTAAATAGAAGGGTGGCCTAGGACAAAGCACTGTATGGCACATTTCATGAAGAGGAGCACTGGGTACCTTTATTCACAGCTGATGATTTGTATATATAGTTTGGTGTCTGTACAGGTAATTTCCCATTTTGTATATGTGGATAAATATTCTGGTATTTATGAAGGCACCCATTGAAAATGTGATCTTACATGCCTAATTAATATTATCATAACAGTTCCACCAATGCTGGCTTCAGTCCAGTAAAATACAAAGAGAAGTTGTTTGTTGGTGTGCTCTTTTGTTGATATATGAAATCCTTCATTTTTTTTCCACTCTATAGCACTTCCATTGTAAGCTCCTTTTTTGCAGAGAGGTTTAAACACAACTGTTAGGTCATTCAGTCTGGAAGTTGGCATACAAACTGACAGCTTGGAGCTCAAAACTTTTCATCAGTTTTCCTTTAAATAGGCTAGATTTAAAAAAGACAATGTGTTCTAGTTTCTCATGGGTTTTATTGTATACTTATGAATAGAAAACTGCTTACTTTTAAATGATGAAATTTCACAAGTTAGAGTCTGATTCTCAGTGATTCTGAAACAAGCCAATTACTAGCAATTCCAGAGGAAGCTTCGCCTCCTGGTTTCAGGCTTAATGTTATTGGGCCAGAATTTTCACAATAGTTTGCTGAGCATTAATAGCTTTGTTAAAGGACTATAGCAGTCATGTAGTTTCTTGTTTGCTTAACTTTGCAGATTCTTCACATCAAATATAATAAATAACTGTTCTCCATAATATGTTACAGTGTTCACAATTGCCTGTCGTTAATACCTCTATATATGCATATATGCAGGCACGTATACTTTGCAGACATGTTAGTGCCTGCTTTTTGAAATTAGGCAATGAAACGCTAGTGCAAATAAATAGTATCTGTTTAGGATTTAATAACTTGAGTCTGGGTTAACATACAGAAAGTGTGATGCTTTTTCATGGCGAGCGCTTAGCAGATGGGTAACATATTACATCTTGAGAGCGTTGTACACAATTGCCATGGTGAAGTAATGGTCAGTATGGATATTTCATGCGAACTGTTCCTACAACAGAGCTTTTAAAAAAAGATACTGTTTGACAATGCAAACCAATAGAAGCCCTAGCCATTTCCTTCCAATTATACATACATTTTATGTTTAAGGTAACTTCTAGAAATCTTAGGTTTGTGTTTTCACAGAAAAGGAAACTCACCTTGAAGAATTTTTTTATATATTATATATAAATGTATGTTTGTATGCACACATGCACATACACACACACATAAATATATACACACAGTTGCCTATATATACGCATTTCTCTATCTTTTTTTTTGTTTTTAACTTTTATTTGGCAGCTCGAGATTATCCTTGGGTACTGAAAAACAAGCGACCAGACAAACTGCGAGATACACTCAAGGAGGTAGAGGTATGTTTCAGTAAGTTTCAAGTACAGCACCATATAATCTGGTTTTCAAACCTCTTTCAACAGCTTTAATTTTCATAAAGATCCAACTCTCCCAGTGATGATAAATGTGCTTTTGTCTGGCAGGCTGTTCTAAAACAGCTGCATCTTTGTGTGGCATGCCTCATCTATAAACTTGAAAATCAGAAGTATATTAACTGATAGTGACAATGTGTGCTGCCAACTCAGCTCTGTTTTCTGTCGTCCTTTAGGACTTACTGCAGAATAGTCAATGTATGCTGAGCAAATGGAAGAACAAACATCTATGTCAGGTAAAACGTTTTGACAAGTCCTTGCAATGTTCAGTCAGTGGAGCCAAACAGCCATACTGTGATTGATGTTAAAATGTTAGCTAACACAGAAAATCACCATGTTGTTTTAATGTATGGGCTCTTATTACCTAGATATTACGTGCCACAAAACCATAGATATTATGAAACAAAAATCTGGTTTTTATTGGCAAGAATTACATTAAAGGACCCTGCTTCTGTGATATTATTATTGTTATTATTTGGGGAAACTGAAAACATCCTGTACCTCAAAATAGCAGGCTAAGGGAGCAGTTAAAATATATAGACAGGTCTGGAATCTGTGTATATTACATTTTTATATCTTAATTATTTATATGTCTGTTGCAAATGTTTTGCTTTGTGCTTGTGTAATATGGGAGGGAAGCTATAACTGTAAACCAGCTAGATCATTTATCAAGTTATGGAACAAAAGATGTTGTGACATGTGGCACACATATAACTATGTTCTCTGTCTATATGTTCCACATACAATGTATGAGGAACAGCTTTGTCACATTCTTGTTAACACGGAACAGTAGGGTCAGTGGGAAATCTGAACATGACATGCTCTATCTGCTTAATCATGAACTTGTTCTGAAAACCATAAATAATGTGTGCTCTAAGTTTCTGCAATCTTCATTGTTCACGAGGAATATGCATTGTATTTGAAGCTGCTGTGGCGTGGAAAATACTTGTAAATACTACTAATATTTTTTTATAAAAAGAAATTTTGTGTTCTAACTTTTATGCTTTTTCAGATTCAGGCTTTTTTTCTCCTAATTCACATAGTTCCAAATGTGTGTTAGCAGGATGAATAGTAAATGTTTTAACATGATACAGCTGAAATTCCGGAAATGTCTTTAAGTACAGCAAAATTTTTAAATATCCGACATGCCAAATAATATATGGTCTTTTTGTATCAATCATAAAGATATAATTGTCTAAGCTACATTTGCCTATCAGATCTTATCACTAGTAAAAGTATATAATTTGCGTACAGATTACATAGTATATATCTGTGAATGCTTAATCTTCTAGAGCGTATTTAAATATTAATTGTGTGCTGATTTAGAGGACTCATTTTTTCCTGTTATTATTGTTCTGATTAGGAAAGGAATTTGGTTAAGAAATACTGAGTCAGTTAGCCATGAGTGTATTCATTTGCTTCCCAATTTGCTGTCTCTTCAAATGCTTTCTCTGTCCATTCTCCCTCTATCACTTTCCTTCCTCCCCCACCTATCTGCATCCACCTGCATTCCTTACCAGTATGTACTTTGGAACAGTGAACTTCTTGCCAAAATTTGATCGCCCTGCCTTTATTACACCTTTGGCTGACTATCAATTCTATATGAACTCCTTTTTGTGACTTAGCATCCTCTAAGTAGTTTCGTGCTTACTTAAGCAAAAAGGAGACAAATACAATTTTACTTATTTCCTGTACAAGGTGGAAAAGAATAGAGATGGATGTATTTATCTTAGTACATTAGGTCTGGCTCTGTATTGCATTGTGTCATGTAAGGAGGTAGCTTGATAAATTGCATAATTTTTTAGGGTTTTTTAGATGGCTTGTATAGCTGTAATATAAGAGATAGTATAGGCTATACAATAGCTAGAGCTAAAGTTATAGATAAAAATCACAGTAATTTCTCTCTCCTTAAATTCTGCTTTTGGTTTCTCAATCACAAACCAAAATGTTTTTTTATATAATAATGGCTGATAATTGAAGTCTCCAACAGTGTTTAGAATGTTCTGCCAAAACAATTGTGCTATTCCACTTTCTGTCTTCTGAAAATATAAGCTGTCCAACAAATGAAAATAAAAAGGAGAAAAATGAGCAATTTGAGAGAGTTTAAAATGGAAAAGCTGTCTTCTATCAATTTTTATGTCAAATGGTTTGGTTTTCTGCTGCTCATCTGTCTTTGAGCATTTTGCAGGAATATCTGAACTCTCCCTTTTTGATACAAATGTTCTGAAACTTCTGGAAAAGATGTTGTTCATTTATTTTTTAGTTTAAGTAGGAGACTAATTAACTGTTTCAGCAGAAAATGCTTATCACAGAACAGTGTGATCCGCATCATAGCACTACTGGTTTCAGCACTATATTCTCTTTTGGATGGATATCAGAGCAACTGCTAGTGGAAATGTCTGGTTTGCAATAACTTTCAAGTAAAATAGAAAGCAATATGTCAGACAAGCAGAATGGAGAGCATGTAGTGAATTACCCAGACTGTCATAGTTTTCAGTAATTTGGGCTAAACCTGAGTATATGGTTTAATTATAGGGTTTTTTGTTGGGTTTGTTTGTTTGGTTTGGTTTGGGTTTGGTTTTTGGTTGGTTTTTTTTTTTTTCTTCTTTTTGGGTTTTAGTAGCAATACGATGCAAAGTAAATTAATTTATAGAAATTAAAATGTTTAACTCGACAGCCATTGCATTTTCCAATCAATGTTCTGTGTATTTGAATCTGCCATATCTTTAGCTGAACCAGGAAGGGTTCCCTTTGTGTTGTAATAACAATATGCTATCCCAAAACTCAATGGCTGTTGTACATTTAGCAAGATAGAACAAACAGGAAAAAAAAAATCTGGAGGGTGATACATGATGACTATAATTAGAAAAAAGTTTTGTGATTTCCCTCTGATTTTGTAAAAAATAAGCATAGGACTGCTGCTAGTGTGCCTTCTGGAACCTAAACATCACTATTCCTAATCTCTCACTGCTTCCTCCAGCACTTCCAGCTACTAACTAGCCCACAGGCAAAAATTAGAGGCTATAAATTTAAACACGCATCTGCTAAAAACGAGCGTGCTGTTATGTTAAATGTTTGAGTGCAAATGACCAATTAGACTTCATGCATATGCCTCAATGAAAAAATCTCGTTAGTTTGCATGCAGATTATCTTGTCCCTTGTATGCACTTATTTCGCAAAATTGGCTCTTCTAGTTTTCGTAGAACTGGTAGTTTTGCTAGAAATATTATAACGTTGGCTCAGCTTTCTCCCTTTCTTAATGTTTCATTTTATGCATCAAAATTTCTCCTATTACTTTTTTTATGTGATCAGTGCGTTAGAAGTTTTGTATTTGCTTCCTTGTCCATTGCAAACAAAAAAATAATCCGTTGACCTTTATTTTTGCAGTCCTAAGTATACATTCTAGTACTGCTTAGAGCTTCTGAGATAGATGATGCACCAGTTCATGTAAACATAACCTAGACTGCACAGGAATTTTTGTCAAAAAGCTTGCTCTTCTATTTAAAAGAGCTAAGTTGAGCCCTAAAGGAGGGAGGTCTTGTCTTTAGCTCTGTTCCTACATGTTCCAATAGGATCTGAATGCACAACATTTCTGTATAGTACTTCTGAACCCAAACTTTGATGACCTCTGATGAGCTGCTGAAATAATCCTGTAATCTTCAGTTAGTTGATGTCAAAGGAAAATAGATAGACCATGAAAGGCGGATGACAGAAAAAAACCCAAAACAACAAGCTTTTGCAATATGATGCACTGTATTGTTTATAATTAAATAAACAATTTATTTCTTGGCTTTCCCTGCTGAGGAGTAATAACCTAAGTAATTAATTTTAGCAATATTGTTGAGTTTACTCAACTCAGCTCTGTCTGATTCCCTTCCTCTTAGTCTCCTTCTCTAATTCTTTGGAATGCTTTTAAGTTTTACCACAAAATCATGAAATCAATCTTATGAAATGATGCCACTGGTTCAGGTTTGGTTTTCCACTATAAAGTAGTAAAAATTAATGAGATCTAGGCAAAACATTCGATTTCCAACTTTTTTTTTTAATTTTACATTTGCATTACGATGTAGGATTAAACACAGGCCAACACTGAATTCTTTAATTGTATGAAAGCCAAGCACTAGCTGTGAATCATACCTGTTACCTGCCAATGAAAAACTTCTATATATTCTGTGTTAAGTTACTTTGATTTGATTTAATTTGATTTGTGTTGCAATTTACCTATGAACATGGATGGTTTTTACGTTACCATCATTGACATACGTAGGACTGGATTCTGAATTGAGATACGCAGCAATTTTTGGTGACGTGACTTGTGATATCAGCTACAATGGCCATAAGCAAACTGATTTAGCAAGATACATAGTGACATACAGTAGCACATCTAATATCAAAATCAAGACATTCTGGCTAGAATATGTGAGAAGCTGGTACCCATCATCAGTTACTAAGAGGAACACTGTCCTCATATTAAATTCTTTTGGTTGCTTTTGATCACAACCATTAATGTGTTTGTGTGGTTTTAGAGATTTGGAGCTAGAATTACAAATGCATTGATTATTGTGAAACAGTAACATGTAACAACAATAACTTCATCTGTAATAAGGTACGCAACAGAGTAATTATGGTAGGGTGGCTAAGAAAGCAATCTGGAATGAAGAGGTGGGGAAAAACCCTGAGAACCTGCTTGAACAAGAAACGCCTTGCAATTCTCCTCCTTTTGCATATTCCTTTGTTGGTTGAGCCCTGTAAGGGAAAACAGTTTGCAGCAATATTTTTTGCAGGCATATTTTCCTTCTCTTCCAGCTTTAATCAGATAGAAGCAAATCCTGGCTTTGCTCTGAAGATATCTTTTTAGGTAGAAGGGCTGATAAGCAGCAGCTAAGCTGTGTGAATGAGGAGTCAAGGGCTAAGACTTCCAAGGATAAATGAATCCACTTAAGTACATGCTTAAGTTCTACTCGAGTCCCTAAGTCGTGAGCCTGTACTTAAGACCTTTGCGTAATAAAAAGTAACTCAAATACATATTGGAGCATTTTACTTTTGTGGAATAGAAGAGCTAAATCTTCCGTGAGTATCTTCTGCTCCTTATTATGTCTTTCTTACTCATTGGAGAACCATTTTTGGCACACGAAGTACATAATTCCTTCTATAAAAGTCTTTGCATTCAGCTCCTCAGTAACACAGAAATTAAGTGGCCCGTCTTTCCCAGCGTGTAGAACAACCAGATACCCAAACATTTTACTCAAGGCTATGTCCAAGTACAAAGGCTGCCTATTCTTCCAATAGGTATAAAGTCATATTTTCATATTGTGTTTAGGAACACCTTGAGACTGTTAAAGCTGTAGCGATGATTCTTCTATGTTTCACATTGCAGTACTTCGGTCTGAAAAAATTGTGATGTTTCATTATTGTGAGTTTCTTTCCCGAATTTGATGTTTTTTAGATGGAATGACTTTGTGCCTTGTGTAAATAATGCCTCTTATGTTTGATTTTATTCCCTTGAGCGGTACTTTTTGGAGCTGGATCACTGTGTATCTGTGTTCGAGCCAAGTTTGCAATCCTCCCCACTTGCTTTATGTTCATTCGTGCTTATGATTGGACTGCTCTCATTCATGAAAGCTGAACTATGCAAGCTTATGTATAATAGCACATAAATTTTATTATCATGTGACAGTCTGCATAGACTACACAGCGAGTGAGGATTTGAAAGAGTGGAGTTTCAATTCCAGCACATATATATTTTCTATTTTACAGAATATTTTTGATGAAAGCTATTATAGAATCACAGAATCATTTAGGTTGGAAAAAACTCTTTAAGATTATCAATTCCAACTGTTAACCCAGCACAACCAAGTCACCACTAAACTAGATCCCTAAGTGGCACGTCCACATGCCTTGTAAATACCTCCAGGGATGGTAACTCAGGCACTTCCCTGCTTTATTTCAATACCTGCTTGTATTTAATGGTAAACTTTAAGAACTATTTTTAAAAAGCCTTTGTTCTAATCCAAAGGATTTTTAAAAGGGGGTGGAAAAATCCTGACCCTAAACCATGACACATGGCCATATAGTCTGTAAGGTCTCTGATTTACTTTTTAAACTTAGACTCTAAAGTTCCTACAGAGAAGGACTTAAACCCGTGGAGTGCTGCTATATTGCCAACCATGTTAAGCATTATTATAGCAAAACTTTGGTGAACCAATATTTTAAGTTTTGCCCAAATCTCTCAAACTTCTGTGGAGAAAAATGGGAAAGAATGTTTTCTTGTGAAAATGAGGGTGAAGTGGAATGGGAAAAGCAATAAAAGTCATGGAAATTATATTCTTTTTACCTACTTTCTGTCAGTCTATCATGCCCTACTGATAGCATAGAGAGATCTACTTGGTTTAATGATGTTAGTTTCCTAGATGTAAAAGCAAAGCACATCCATTAGGACAATATTTTAAATTTATATAAATATCTTGTCATCATACACTGGAGTTTTCATAGATTGTTATCCTAGCTCTGTAACAAGTGTGATTCTATGTCATTACCGGAAATGAACATACAGGCATGAAGTGAATTTACACCCTGAAACATTTAAAAGTTCAAGAATCCTAACCTTATTTGTTGCTTTCAAGCCAAAAGTTTGCAAGCATGTCTCTATACAGCATAGTAAATGGACGTGCGAGAAGTCGGCGGAATGACACACATGTGGCTTCATTCCATAATACCATCTTTTGAGACCATTGACCATCTACAAATCAAAGCCACATTTTTTTCCTGTGTTTTGCCTCTCCTCTTTACCTGGAGGGGTGGCATGTATCCCTACTCTGTCAGGGAAACCTAGAGGCTACTTCTGATTCACTTGGGTTTTTCTCCCAGGTTAACTCCAGCTTGCTCTTCTCACTCCCTGCAAGGAAAGGAAGCATGGGAACAACGTAACATTGCAGCAAACATTTCTGAGGGAAGAACATAGCTCCCAAGCAAAGGTGTTGTGGAAGACACAAATTGGAGAGTTTGTTTATATGGTTGCACCACCTCTCTTGTTGGCACATACCACTGAAGGATTTGGGGTGATTTACTGTTCTCTGGCAGGCTGATACTCATTCAGTGACTTAGAACTGATTCTTCTACAGTGTTTATCCAATTTTGCTTGATGATTGCTTGCATCATAGTTTGACAACTTCTAGGTTTCAACCCTTACTTTTTCTATAGGTTCTTTGAACAATTATAGCTAACTGTAGACAAACCTTGCTGGACTTAACATTATCAACTTGGAAATAAATTGTGATTTTATCTAATCTAACTTCAACATAAGGATAAATTGAAGTTTTGAAAGATTGTAAGAAAAGCTGCAGGAGTGTAACTGTGTCTAACACTTTTACTAGGACAAAACCTTAAAGGACATCTGTCATGACAGGGAATATTGAAGCATTGAATTTATCAAGCGAATGCATGATTAGACTTTGGAAGGATGGGAAATAATCATTTGTTCTTAAAAAATTCACATCACAAGTATTTTTTTGTTTCTATTTCAGATGTCACTAGAATTTCTTTTCACACTACTGTGGATTGACAGGAAGATAGATTGGAAGGATACTGGTTAAATATATTAGTCAGGGCAAGAAGTTAATTTATTTAAATATACTTGTCCTGCTCTTTGCTACAGAGAGCACAGAGCTATAGCGGTTTAGCAACACATGTATAACTGAAACTTTCCATAGCTAAATTATTGGGAGCAGAGAATTGTGAAAGAGGCAAGCTCAATTCGATCACTACATTCCTGTCCCCAGCACTTTTTATTTATTATACAGTCCAGTAGAACTCACTGCAAGAAAATTCACCTGATTTTTGTCTACCAATGTGGTGTTCTAAAAGCATGTGCCTCACAGCATAAAACAAACAGGGAGTTTTCTTTCAAATTCTACTACAAGCGTGAGTATTTCTCTAGTTGTAAGGTTTTTTTTTTAAACGCACAGATTTCTTTTAAAATCTGCTATTAGCTAGAAGTAGGAGCTGGAGTCCCACATTTCTGGCCTCAGGTGAGCCCTTTGTACTTTTCTGCAATGGTGTTTCCACTGAGGATTCCTTTGGCAGAAAAGATGGTTCAGCAGGTTTAGGGCTGGTATAGCCTCTGCTGAACAAATAATGATTTTTACTTTTTTTTTTTTTACTGATTAGAGGGAGCTGAACCTAGCTGCCAGAATGAGTCCTTCAGAATTGCTGCCATGTAGCAGGAATGAGAGCCGGCCTGAAACTTAACTTACACACTGAGGTCATCTAGTCCAGCAGCTTGCAGGGTCAGAGGTGGCAGTGGAAGTGGAATTAAAATGCACTTGTGTTTTCAGTCCCGCATGAGAATGTCAAATCACAGTAGTGATTTTTTCACTGTTTTTACATCAAGGATTCTGTAGAACCCAAGTTTGTCAAAGACGTAATTGTTATGGTCAGAACTGATTTTTTTTTTTTTTACAAACTCCTGACTTTATCTTTTACCTATTAAAAAAACAGTATCTCTGTAATAAAGTTTTTCATGTACTCTTGCTACTGGAGTAACCTGGCAAAGTGAGGTCAACTCACAGTGAAAGAGGGAATTCTGTGGGGTTTATTTTCTGAATTTCTTTGCTGTAATAGTTGCATTCAGAAAGTGATTAAGTTTAATTATTTAATTATGCAAAAAAAAATCGTTTTCATAACTCCTCCCACTGAGCATTCTCTCATACAAGATATGGCATCAGCAGGAGCAGATACGTACTGTGACTTAGTCTTCAAGTATATATGTATCATTTAATTGAGATTAATTAGGCAGAAATACTCAGTTAACTCTGAAGTCTCTGACTACTCTGTCCAATGGTTTAAATTCCTTCTTCATAAGAGAGATATCTATAAACTTATGCTAACGAGCATATGGATTTATTGGGACCCCATAGCTATCACTGTGATAGGGCACCATTATTTAATTTAAACAATATATGAATGATCAGAAATAACAAGGATATCAAAAAGGTGCTGGTTTTAATCTGTGATGATAATATAAAATTACATGAAGCCCAACTCTGTATGTTTTTTTTCAAGCAAGGCTATGCAGTTATTTTATACAGGAAAAAAAAATCCGGTCCATGGATGACAGTGATCAGCATTATCCCCGACAGAATTTTTATTTCTGTTTTAACAAACCAATTCACTACATTCTATGCAACATTTGGGGACTTAGCACACATCCTTTTCAAGTATTCAGCAGCTGCACTTCTTGTACCTGTATAATTCAGTGTCGTAATACATCTCTCTCTTTCATTGGAAAAGCTTTTGAAGTCATTATAAGACATCTTCACAACAATGCTACGTCTTTTTTTTTTTTTTTTGTAATTTTGAAAATTAGATTACTACGTAATGGGCAGCTGCTAATATGTACCTTAGAACATTCCACTTTATTAATGATTCTTGATGTCTTGTTTTCTCACTATTTGGATTTAGCTCCTCTTTCACTCAGGTATATTGGTGTCCCTAAGCCTTTCTGGGCCACAGCTGGAGAAAGTGGTGATTGACAGGACCCTGGTGGGGAAGCTCATCTCCGACACCATCAGTGATGGTAATTACACCCACGTGCAAATCAATTGCCTACATTAACAATAGAGTAGAGAAACAGTATGTCAACAGGTAGACTAATTATTGCCACTGGGGACTTGCAAACACAACAAGTAATTGCATGTAATGCCATAGTTACAACCCTCGGGACTAAGAACACTTTAAGAATAATATTTAACATCAAAGTTTTCAGGCTTGTCAAATACTGAATTGGTTTCTAAAATTCAGTTCGTTACACATTTTAATCTCTGTGAACACGCCATTTGAACTTGTCATGTTTATTTCACAAGTAGGAAAACAGGACAAAACCAAAGGTTAGCCAACTGATTAATTACATGGGATAGTTGTTATTAAAATATTTACTTACTGGAAAAGGCTTTATTTAGGAAGAGGTGTTGTGATTTATAGATTTTCAGAATCACACTATTGTTATTAATAAGGGATTGTTAATAAAAATTAAGTTTTAGCTTAACACTGAAGGGAAGTCATGAAAATGTACCTGTTTTCAACACCTCTGTAGTACAGCTATGGCTTTTTCACTGTGTCTTTACAGAGCTCCACTGAGAACTCAACCAGTTATCTTGGCATCTGCATGATTGAGAATATGGAATTCAATATGAGCCAGATTAGATGTACATTATCTTCCAGATTCCTAAAAAGTAGACCCAAACTACATCCTTTTAATAGGAATAGGTGCTAGATTTAGCTTTGATCTTTAATGATTTATTTTCTTCCATATCCAGAAATATGTTGAATATTGGCCTGGTTATTTAAGAAACCTGCAATCTCAAGTTCTTCTGGCCTTTTCTTATGAATATATTGTAGTTTAGTCTTGAAAAATAACATAACTGTGTGAGAAGAATATTTAGTATAAAAAAATTAACCCTAACTTCTTTTTTTTAATCAACTAATTACACCGACAGCATAGCGTACATTTAATGTCTTGACTTTCTTCACTCTTCATCTAAATTACTAGACTACTAATTCCATCTCACATTTTTTTGCCATCTATTTCCAGAGAGAGGATTATATACTTTCAGGTGACAAAAAGTAGGAAAGTATGGATGCTAAGTTACAGCCAAATTGAAGTTGTTTGTAGAACTTACTTAAAATACTCAAAAAAAAAAAACAAAAAAAAAAAACCAAAACCCAAACATATAATTCAATTATATAGAGATTTATTTCTCTTGGCATACATTGGCTTATTGTGTCATAGAAACACAACTATTTTTTAAAAAATACTGCTAACTAGGAAAGCTTACAACTAAAGCAGCAATAAACAAATATGTTTTCCTACAGTTACACCACTCAAACTGCTATAAAAAACATGATATATCAGTTTGTCCTTATTTTCACTTATTCAAGAACTTCTTAAACTTGCAGTTATTACTTTAGTAATACCCATGTCTGAAGGTGAAATAGGACTGCTTCTGTTCAGTAAAAGCAAACCCCCAAATTCCTGTCATTGCAATACTTTTTTTTATTTTCATGAACCACAAAAGATGATTCTTTCGTTACCCATTCAAATAGTATTCAGAGTAGAAGTTTTTATACTGAACTATCCTTATGTGAGAACCTTCACATAATATTGTCCTAGAATCAATTAACTTTCATCCAACATAATTGCATGTCTTTCCAAATCTGGCTTGGAGTTAGGGTTGTGATTTTAAAGTTGGCCAGAAGAAATTCAGTCTTTAATAGAAGTCTGTATAAAAATAGTAGTTCTTATTTTAACAATTGTGTATACGTGGAGATGAATAAAGATTATGATCTGCCAAAATTACTCATGAAATGTTGTAATTCTTACTCAGAGCAGCAGGTGGTCTTAACATTTGGAATAAAGGTCAGATTGTGTCCACAAAATACAGAATTAAGATTACATTTATAATCCTCCTGCCTCTAATGAAATCCTTCTGACTTTTATTATTTATAGGCAAAATTTAAAAATTAATTTAATTAGAATTATAGAAAAAAAATTCCTAAGAGAAAACAGTATTTCTCATTTTCTAAATTATTTTGTGGCACTGAGGTCTTGTGGTACAAGTACATAGAATATTAACACTGCCTGCCTTTTTAGGGTAATCTGGAGCAAGTGGGTCTTCTCTGAATAATGGTCTAACTTTGCCCATAGTTGCATTTGTGTCAATCCAGTCTCCACTCCTGCCCAGAACAACCACAGATACTGAAAATCAAGGGACTGTGAGTCTCATTTACACCTGGCCAAGGATCTTCGAATCCTGCTTCCTTTCCTTCAACCAAAACAAATTTCAGAAGCATCTGAGGTGTGTTGTAGGTCATCTTCAATGTAAACCATGTCTGTGAGGATATAAAACATCTTAACTTTGTACGTACTGAGGATACCATACTCAGTGGCTTTGAATTTCTGTGTGTGTTTGGGATCTTGGTTTTAGCTTCTAACTCACTATGTCAGATACTTTAGCACCCTTTCCCCCCCCCCCCCCCCCCCAAAAGCTAGTGTTAATATTACATTTCAAAGGCAATTATTTGGCTTTAAACTCTACCCTTTTAACATTTGCATACCAGATACTTCAGAGCTGTGCCAGTACATGACTATTGGAAAATGCAGCTACTTCTAAATTAGACTAAATCAAAGCAAAGCTGAGTAGCGAGTTTTCAATGTTTATATGTAAGACTAAACTGTCAATCTATTTAAGGATATGTGAAATACATTTAAGAATCTAGGTTGTAAGTCACAAATGCCTTTTTTTGTTTGTTTGTTTTTCAGGGGTTGTTCTGCAGGGTTTTGTTTGGCTGGTTTTAACTTTGGTTCCACTTTACTTGGTATTTTCCTTTTAGCAGAGAGATCTCTGATTTTACTTTCTGAAAACACTTTGCTAACTTTACTTTAAACCTGATTCTCAGTAACAATTCTTCAGTGATCTGGTACTAGTTACCCTGATGACTCACTCAACTCTCAGACATCTCTTTAAATGTGGGCACTGCTTGAATAATTGGATAACACTTGGGAAAAATCCTAGATACTATTGTCTAATTAATTTTCATATTCAAAGTAGTTTCTATTTTTATATTGAATTATTTTGGTCTAGCACCCCCTTCTGAAAACATCAGGGATTCCACTGCACTTTTTCAGACTCCAAGTGAGTCTGTTCCATCTTTTTTACCAGTATTGTTTAGGTACCTCCATGTGAAGCTTTCAACAAATTCATAGCTCCTCTAAAACATAGTCCTGTATGTAACAGCCTCCTTGGTGTTTGCAGCAGCATCTGGAACCTTACATGTCAAAATACCAGTTACACCTTTAGTACTTGAGTATGGGGGTTGGATTAGATGACCTTGAAGAGTCCCTTCCAACCCAAACTGTTCTCTGTGATTCTGCGTGATACTAATCGGCATTTATCATCCTTAACACAAGCTATACTGTATTAGGTGCCTTTCCAAAACACTGGGGGATGTTACCGTAAGAAAAAACAAATTGATGTCTGAACCAAGATAAAATGTAATGTGGAAGGGCATAAAACATATATTTAAATGTAGTGGTAACTTGATATGAGATAATTTATTCAAGTTTATGTAATCAGAGGCTTTATTTCTCATTTCCAATAAGGTCCTGGCAGGATGACACATTGGTGTCTTTTAGGAGATTACAAAGGCTCCAGTGTAGTATTTAAGATACTGTTTTGAAAAAATTGCTTTTTGCAGTGTCTCAGTGGAGGGTTCAGTAATTTGTTTTGCTACTAGAAACAGGTATTACAGTGGTGACAATTTTTATTTGTTTTTCAGCTGTTTTTACAGACAATTTCATTATCTTGTCATTTGAGGACCATAACCAACTCTGCTTTCTTCAATTTACAAAGAAGATGGATTCTCCTGATGCAAACAAAAAACCGGAAAAACTCTCTTGTTTGGACTTTAAGGTATAGCTGTCAATGGTGACTGTAAACACTGCAGTAACTTTACATTATAAATCATTGGTACTCGCTGGTAGGGTACAGCAGCATAAATTACAAACCTTTATATAACTGACCAGATCAGCTCTAATTCTAAAAATGGCAGTTATTGAAAAGTCAAAAATTACATGGCATTCTGAGTTAATGAGTTAAAATACTGTGCCAAGAGGGATCCAATTTTCTACTGTATTTAGGTTAAGGGCTCAGACACACAGTCGAGTTACCCCTGCTTAACAGATTACCTTGTGTCAGTTGAGCAGCAGTAACTGACCCCTTACACATTCTGGCAGCTAACAAGCATGAAGCATAAATCTGTAATGGTAAACCCCAGTGTAAAAGATTTAAGTTAATATATTTTACCTCTTGTTTGCTGTGGGCTAAAAACGCACACATGGTCAATTACTGTGGCTCAGCTGATAGACACAAACTCATGAAGGGATGATAATACAGTCATCTCTCAGAGCTCCACGACTGTTGTAATTCTTTGCAGAAACTTTAATTTTCCTTCTAGTTACACTAATCGTGTTGTTGTGAGAGTTGGTTTTGCAGTTAAGCCACTGAGCTAGGACTCAAGATATAGAAGCTGAGTTTTGCACAACTGACAGACTATGCATGTGACCTTAAGTAAGTGACTTGGTGTCTCTATATCTCAATTCACTACTTACACAGGGAAGATTAAAATACTCCTTTTTTTTCTTGCCCTTTACGTATGTGTGTGTCATTACCATAGTCACAGCAGTCGCTGAAAGGTAGTCTAGAGATAGCTGAGCTGGCTTTAAACTAGCCAGTTTGGATGTCAGTTGAAACCAGCTTATCTCAAGCTGAATTATACTGTGTCATGGATGGATTGGGATGTGTAGACATAACTTATTGTAACTATTAGCTCTTTGGCATCAGGGCAGTGGCTGACCTTAGGTGGAAGTGCTTGGCACCACAACAGAGTGAAAAAGTAATCAGCCAAAGGCAATTAACTTTGAATGGGCAGAGTGGGAAAGGGGCTGCATCCAATTCACTGCAAGAATGAAGAAGAGACAAGCCTTTGCCCAAGAAAGGTAAAAAGATGTAGTGAGCAAAAGAGAGAGTTTGTATTTATTCCAGACTGGATAAATGTTAAGGAAAACAATCTTGCACTAGCAAATATTTTCCCCTTGACAACTTCTCAGTAATTTGCTTCCTCGCATAAGGGAGTTTGCATCTGCAAGGCAAGTTTTTTAAGGATATGTTTGATTTAAGTTTTGCCGTAATACATTTTAACTTGGTTAGTAGAAATACTTTCTGCTAGGATGAATATCTAATACATTTTCCAGGCTGTTTCAGTTCAGGGCCTCTTTTCAGCAATGACTTGTGTTTGCGAGATTGATCCAACCTCTATAACGTGGATTTGAGACAGTTCACTGTTCACCAGGAACTGAGCTGATACATAGTTTACTTTAAAATGATGTGCTAAAAGCAAGTGTGGTGTGGCTGGTTTTTTTCATAGTGCTAAACTTTAATGAAGAAGCTGTGGTGAGCTGAAAACTACCTTCATCATTTAATTGTGAGGGGCATAGCTCCTTAATTTATATTTAGAAAATATATTTTCACTCTGAGTATTGCTGGGTACATTTTGGTTCTAATGGTTATGGCATTTTTTTTCTTGGGAAAGAATGAAAGCCTAATCCATAGAAAACTCCCTCTGCCCTAGGAAACCAGAAATAGCTGCTGCACTCCTTAATAGGGTTGTTATGTTCAGTTCTTTGCTGACACAGCTGAGCTTCTAGAAACGCCTCCATGTTCAATGTTAACTTTTGTTTCTGTTGAAATCAGTGGGAATCACTATGGATTATTTCTTTGCCAGCCAAAAAAAAGGCATTTGCATTTTTTAATTGAATGTTCTTTTGTGTGAGGCTTGCTAGCTAGGCAGCTAAATATAATTTTTATTATCTTCAAAATTGCACCAGTGTGAGCCAGCAGAAATTATTATTCACTACTGCAATAATATTATGTCAGTTCTCTGCATTGAATTAGAGTTCTTCATGGCTGATTTTGGTCACACTTACAGAAGCTAAAAGATCACAGACACAGTCAACACCAGTATCGCTACTGGTAGTAACAAAGGAAACAAAAGGTGGTGCTCAGTTGCACATGTGCAAACTTGTAACAATACACACTTTAGAAAAAAAACTGTTCCAAGTGTTGATTTCCCCCCCCCCCCCCAGAGAAATTGAATTTAAAGGTAGCTTGCACTTGTATAGAACTACTGTAAGATTAAAATATGGAAAATATGGAGCAAAGATTCAGGAAATTTGAGTGTAGCCTTCTGACTTTTGGTATAGCTTTGAGAAATGTATGTAGTATTGGGGTTTAAATACCTATTTCTAAAATGAGGAAAATGCTTGCTTGCAATCCTATGCAATGATATAGTTTTGGGTTTTTTTGGTCAGCCTAACATTGTCATTTCTTTGCTACCTGGACAGAAGCAACTTTATGTTGTTCAGTGTCCAGCTTCATGGTGGCAAAATTGACAGGGAATGCTAGGCAGTACTGGACTGCCAGAGTGCCATTAATAATAAGAACAAGCCAGCCATGCTTTGCTCCTCACAGTTTGTAATTTATCCAAAAGCTGAGGTTTCTTCACACAATACATCTCTCAAATGGAAGAATAACTTTCTCTGTTGTCTTTCTTTCAAACTGGTACCACCCTGAATTTTATTTACATTTTGAAAAGTAAAGGAAGTCTTATTGTATGAATCACTACAGTCCTGAAGACCAGCAAAATATAAAAATAGCTATTATCATTTGCCTTTCCTCAGTGGCATTACATGTTTAAGAGTGCCATGTCTAATGCAAGACATAAAGGTTTACAAAAGTTTTCTAGCTGTTATTACATGTGAAATTGTTTTGAATAGTCAACACTGCAACACGGGACTAATTAATATCTGTTAAAGTATTTGTGTTATTAATTAATGTGTTGTCACCAAATTAACTATTTATGTGTTGTTTTAATTCAAGTACCTGTTAATTGTTATGTACGTTTTATCTTTACACTTCAAATTATTTTGACAAGTAAAACATAGGATGTTCTTTCTGAAAATTATGACATCTTGCAAGTTTTTCCCATCTGTGTTTTTTTTAATCCATTTCAATTTACTAAAGAAGGAGATGGTACAAGGAGTTAAATGTTTACCATGAGAGAACAACATTGGTAATTACTTTGATTTCAGTTCCTTTTGATGTGTATTCAGGGGATGAAGAGGTCAATAATATTATGACCATGCAAATAGAAAAGGGTTCTTTTTGACCATATAAAAAACAGCAAAGGATTATTAAAGCATTAACCTTGATTTTAATGGCCTTGGTTGAGTGGTGAGATCACAATTTGGATGAGCCTGATTATTTACTAAATACAATACATAAATGCAACGGGTTCTTAACACCCATTGCACTCTGGCATTATCGCATTACTGCCATCCTTTGTTGCCTTGCAGACAGGAATATGAAAGCAATCTGTCATGTAGTGAGACTGGCTCCAGAAGCATTTCTCTGATAAGAAGACCCCCTGCCCTTTGCTAGTGTCTGGTCCAGTAGGCTTAGCCATGCGCTTAATCCCCAGAAAGTGGTTCGATTATTGCTGACCAGCAATGGCAAGATAGTTTTTTTTTTTTCCCCTAGCTATCAACCTTCCATTAATTCCTTAAGCAGAAATGCGGTGCAATCTATATTTCCTTGGCATGTGTCACCCAGATGGTGCACTGCTCATGTTTTCAAATAACCGTGCTCCAAAATAACAGAGTTTGAATAATAAATTCCACAAATCCTTCCTGAGAAAGAGGCACAATTCTCAAGAGCTGCATAAACTTTACGCATGATGCTATAGCTCATCCACATTATGCAGAGAAGTATATAGTCTCTTGCAGAGTGGATGTTTATATCTGGACTCCTTAATTTCGGGAAGAAAAAGAAAGATATGTTTGCTCAAACACTGTAGAATATATTTAATACTTGATTATGTCTTAAACATTAGCCTTAGCTCCCTGGTCAGCTTTGCAGAACTTGTCATTTAATATGGCTAAGCTTAAATCCTCTGTGTAGGTCGATGCTGTCAGGCAACCATGACTGTACATTTTGGTATTGATTGGAGTCATTGCAGCAAATTCCTTCTTAACTCACATTCCTTTCCTTCCCAATCCCCTCCCCACAGATAAAAGTGTGAGCATGTCTTTTTCTGTCTGAGGAGATGGTTTTTACATTTACAGACAGACTATATGAAGATACATGTATGCAGTCCTCTGTATGTATACATTCTCTTTCACACAGCCAAAGTAAATGCTCCTAGTTGCTATTTTACTATGCTATTTTATCACCTCAAATATTTCCTGCTTTTTTTCTTCCATCAGATTTCTTATATTGATATACTTGGACCAGAAGGTAGAAGGATGAAACGTCACCTGGCAATAAACTGTATGCAAGACATGGTCATTTGCTGGTGGTCAGCAACTAGTGATGGAGCATGGCCTTGGTCTCCTATTACCTGTGAGAGGGACAGAGCCAACCTATTGCTATTAGGCTGTGCACATGGCAAATTGGAGGTAAAGTGCTGAACTCTCTTGTTACATGATTTTTCAGATTTGCTAAAGAAATAACTATTCAACTTAAATGCATATTCAGGTAGAGAGAAAGAACAGGTATGATAAAAACATAAGAAATTAAGATCAGCCAATCTAGTCTTAAAAATAAAGGTTTGTTATTTAATGAAAAAAGCACCCTACTCAGCATGTTTACTATTTTCACATCAAAACTGGCAATCTGAGAAATATAGCAAGGTGGTAAGGTCTTTGTGATGGAATAGCTTTGGAGCTGCTAACAATGAAAAGTGCCAGAATACCAGTAAAATAGTACCACAGAAAGCTCTAATCCAAGTTAGAAACTATAGCTGTTGCATGCTTGTCTAATGTAATTATTTTACATTGTTTGCAATGTTAACCAATAGGCATTCTACGTCTATTTTAAGTGTTTTATTATAAAAGTTTAGCTACAAGACAGATGCTGCTTAAATTGTTGCTATGAGTATTGATCAAATCAGGTACTCTTTTTTTTTTTTAAGTCAAAATTCCCCATTTACAGGTGGGAATGTGACTTACAAGTTAGAACAAGGCTACAAGCTGACCCTCTTCCTGATGCTTGCTTACCTTACCTTTTTAGGCAGATGTTTTCATTTCATCTATTTCTTTTTTAATTTCATCTATTTAAGAATATTTGAATACAGTTTATTTGGTTTAGGTGAAAACTTAAAAATCAAACTGTCTGAAAAGAACTGAAGCCTGAATTTGAAATGTAAAATCTGTTCTGCACTAGCATCTTGTATAGATGCTCCTGTATTTGGAGATTTATTTTCAGTTTAGCTTCAGCCACCACTAAAAAGACACAGAATGTGGCACAAACTTGAGGATCAGCTGTGGTACAGCTCTTCTGGAGTAGCTATTACAGGCTATTTCCCTGTAGGGAAAAACCCTAAGTAACACTTTGAAATAAGCAGCTCTTATAAACAACATCCTGTTCTCTTTAATTAGGGAAGGTGTAAATGTTTTAATGTCTTGGAATTATTACTTTGATAACTAATATTAATTTCAGTGAGGGTTTTTTTTCCCTTGGGATTTTCTGTATATTGAAAGCAAAAGAGAAAATGTAGTTGAGACAGCTTTTCTTGCTCATTTCAGTCATTAGTCACTGTAGAATTTAAGTTTAAATTATCTCCAGTTCTGTGTTCTTCAGTTCTTTTCAACTGACCTCTCTCCCCTAGCAGTCATCTTTGACTCATCTCTCTCCTCTGCCTGATACACACCTGCAGTTCTCAATTCCCCCTGCAGCTATGCCAATCACATATAAAAATTACTCTGGTAGCTAAAACATGAGTCCGTTCTTTGTAAGCTTTGTCCGTCTGGTCTCTGTGCCAGTTCGATATTAGGAAACTTCACTGTACTCACATTTCACATCTTATTTCTTACCGCGACTTCCATATGTCCAGGTTTCGAAAGCGACATTCCCATGCCTTTTGTTTTCTTCCTATGTCTTCCAGAAAGCTCCTTAATGCCATATTTTCAGAAATGTTTTACTGACTCATTTCTTCTAAAAAATTCACAGAAACCACCCTGTCAGTTTAAAGCTTTCTTCATTTCATTTTATATATTAGAGGGACATTTCCAAATTACATCATTGCTCTGCGTCTTTCAGTACACCTTGTTTTATCCTTCTCTGGTTTAGACTAAATTGCTCAGGGCTGAGGCTGTCTAGTAATAGTCCCAAGCACATCCCTGGTGCTTAACACAGTAATGATAATAAGCATTCACTGAGCCTTTAGGCCTGAACTCATAATCCTTTTAATTTACCCCATATTGTAATATAAATATAAGAAAATTATTTTAAAAGCAGAACTGCCAAATTTCACTGTTCATTTGCTTTCCCTTTTCTGATTCTTTGCCTGTACTCGTCTGTTTTCATTCTAAGATGTTTGGATGATATTTCTTTTCCTGTATTTGTCAATGAAATACCAAGCGCTATGCCAGCACTATGGAAAATTTAGTCATATATATAGATAACAAACTGTCTTACTAGTTGTCAATTAGTCTGTTCCATGTACTAATCTCTTGGAAGTTCACTGGGCTGCTGTGTAAGGGTTAAAATATTCTGCCTGTAGGCTTCGCCTATGTATCCATGTCATGTAACCTATGGTACTGTTTGGTTGGGGTTTTTTCTTGATTTCTGTAGTGCTCCTTGTAGGCAGTGGTTAAATTCTCATTCATGGATGAGGGATGTCAGGAACTAGCAGCTTTAGAAGTAGTGTCAACATCCAAATCTGCCATGAACTGAGGTACATTTTTCTCCTACAGAGTCTTGGAGGAGAACTTTAACTTAACACCTTTAACTTCGGAAAATCATTTGATAACTTAAACACAACCAAAAATGTAGTTAGCATTTCTGGATAGCTTCTAAACAGTTACTCTCTAGGTAGGATATCACAAAAATTCAGTGTTTCTGTAACCATGCTTGCTTGGCTCTCTTTGCCTCTACTCCCTTACCATTTGTAGTGTTCCTCTGGTATAGACCTGGAATAAAAACACGACGTGATTGTTATGCATGAAAGTAAATCCATATTTATCATATTTGACCAATGTGTATTTTCTCCCAGTAAATGACTGGCAACAGAAGAAGAATGAGAAGCATCAACTGCTTCAATTTGAAGCATTTATCAAAAAGAAGTGTAGTAAAATAGTACCTGCAGGTATTGCTGAATGGCTATCCCATAAAGAGCTGTTTGGCTTATTTGGTTTATGAAAAAGTAAACCCAAGCCCAAGGAAATGAATGGGTGCTACCCACAGTTGTTCTACAGAGTCTTGGTTCTGACCTACGAAAATCACAAGATCTGCCAGCTATTGACATTCATATTGTGGCAGAGCAAAGGTAAACGGGGCACTTAGGTGATGCCACTTCCACCATGGAAGAATTTACTAAGTGATATTTGCTGCCCACCGAAGAGTGTGTATTAGGGTGAGGACAGGGCAACTGGGACAAGGCAACTCAATGCCTCATCCTGATAATAGAACTGGACATTCTGCATTGGGGTGATTCACATTGCACGTACAGTGTTCGGGGTATTGTGTACTTAAACAGCTTTTCAACTTAATGGGGAAAATACATTTTACATTTTAAATACACTGTAAATTTGAACTGTGCTGTGTGGCTTTATCATTTGCTACTATTACGGCTAAAAAAAAGAAATAACTTTTTTCCTGGTAAATCTTGACTTGTTTTACTCTATTTTTTTTCTGAGATCAGTGTTTACTGTGTTGAATGCTGTAACACTTAGTGAAGAAATAAAAGTGCTTTTTCTCTTTAACACATCACTTTGCTTTGGTGTGCAGTGTGCATTTATATAAATGCATGTCTGTTGCTACAGGAGTATTTGTTTGTTGAACCTTTGTCTGCTTTCTCACAGACATTGGTTTCCTCCAGTAAGCTCATTCATCCTCCAAATTATTTATTTAATTATGTTGTTTAAACTGTCCCCCTGTGGAGATAATACTGGTATTTTGATTTCAAAACCAAAAAAGGAATCTTCCAGAAATCATTTCAAACAATTTGCTATGAATAAATAGGATCTGATGTGAAATCATCCTTGGATTAAGTGCTTTGAGAGAAAGTAGTGTTAAAATCAACTTGAACGTTATTCTGCAAACATAAATTAACAGGAATTGATGATGCCAGGGCTCAGTTACTTTGCTTTTGTCTTTGCCATGTTTCTTTTTCACTTCATTTAGTGCTAGTGCAAATCACTGAAATTATACTTCAATCTTGTGGAAAAAAATTTGCCTGAGAGAGAATATTTTTTATTTCTCCCAGGAGATAATATTTAATAGTTATTGCTTCCACATTGTGCCTCAAACTTGTGAAATAAGCACAGCAGCTCTTCTATGAGTGAGCTATCCTACAATTACTGTAGCATTCAGAAAAAACACCTACCCTGTGTGACTGAATAGCTGAAATACCTCTCACACACATAGCAAAGAATGTAAAATCCTTGATGTCACATTGGGTTAAAAGTTCAGTGAATAATATGGGATAAAGATGGTGATGATAAATTTTGAAGGAAAATAAAAATAAATGTTGGCTGAAGATCTAAAAAATAAGATTGCATGTGGGACTGTAAATATAATGCAGCCAAACAAGTAACCTAGAGTAGGAGCCTGGCATTTTTATTTTAAAAATGTTTAAAAATAGGGTTGATATTTCTATTCCATCTTCACAGTGCTGTATTTAAAACTATTTTTCTCTAGTGTGCACTATGCTTCCCACTCTACATTTCTAATTAAAGTGTTGTTATTATTATTTGGAGCCTCACTGTGTGAAATTAAATAAGCATATTTTTAACATCCATAAAGTAAATCAAACATTTTTTTCTCATCTGAAAGAGACACAATTCAGTCACAGCAAGCTTGTTTCTCTGTTTCTTTTGTTGTTTTTTTTCTTTTTGGTTTTTTTTTGTTTTTAATCTTCCTGGTAAGCCAATTTTCTGCTTAAGAACTACTGCTTAAAACTCTTTATTTGTTTTCTTATGTGGACTTTATCCTTTCCCAGCACTCTATGCAAAATACTTCAATTTTAAGTGTTCAAAGATTTGTGCTGAGAAGAGTGATACTGCCCACACAAGCTAGTGCTATTATTTCTTTCAAATATAAAATGAAAGCAAGTATTTTAACTAGCATAATTCAGGCCCCTTACTTACAAAGATTAACAGATTCCTTTACTTGTATTGTTACCCTAGGACTTGAGAATGTGATGTACAGTATAGTATCCCTCGTACTGCTGATTAGCTGATGCAAAGCACAGGCAAGTACTGGAAGGGGAAAACCACTATAAATGTGCAGTAGTGGTGCATGACTGCCACATTAATAATGGAAAGATGCATAAATTATATGGACAATATTTAAATAAATTTGCTGTATTTTTGTAGCATGCATGTCACAAAATGAAAAGTGGGGGTTTTTTTAATTATTTCTTTTAGGGAAAGTAATTGGGTTTACTTCATGCAAAGTATTTCCAGAAATCTTCCTTAAAATCCAAGGCTAAGTACTTATTCCAAGATTTATGGAAAGCTTATAATGTTGAATGAATTCTACACCCCGCTATGTGATATTACAGCAGTGTCTTTTTAGATCTGCTGCCTCATCCCCTCCTCTGCAAATCCTGCAATTGTGCTACCCACTTCTGAGGGAGCTCCTCCAGCTTTTACCTTCCCCTTCCCCAAGCATATGTTTTGGTAACTTAAAGATATATTGCTATTTTAATGTTCCCCTTTAGGGTTCCAGGGAGCTACTGCTCACTGGGAAGGAATCCCAGCGGATTCCTTTAAATGGACTGCTAAAGCACTATGTGCGCTGCATTTACTAGCATGTGGCTACTTACCAAATAGAAAAACAATGGGCAGGTAATGGAGTACCATCTTCAGGGGGCGGGGGGGGGGGAACAAACTGGCAGAGAAACTCAAATTTTCCCTCTCAAATGAAAGAGATTATCCATTTTTTTCCCACCCCTTCAGAGTGCCAGACACCAGTTACATTCAGCAAAACTGGAAACCAGAACAAAGAGGCCTCTCGGTACTCTTCCTCCAAGAGTCACATGAGGCCACCGATGCATGAGAAGCCGCTTATCTGTTCCAATCTAGGGAGAAATGTTTCTCTTCAGCCAGAATATGAACAGTAGTATCTAGAAAAGTTTCCTTTAAGCCTATTTTGTTTAAATAGTATGTCAAAAATGATCTTTTGAAATGCAGCAAATGATCTTTCTCTCCTCACAGGAGCTTTTTCCTTGTTTAGGATTGTGTTATATGCAGCAACTAGCCCTACCCTAGACTTCAGTTCAGGTATTTGCTCTCCAAATTATGTGAAACTATGAAGCTTCTCATCTCAAGGCTCATTAAATTAGCCTTCCAAAATATAAGATTTTACTTTCTTTTAAATTCAAAGTAGTGAGCAATGTTTTGTCCCACTTCTGTTCTAAGAAGGCAAAACAAAATTATTAATTGGATTCGGTTTGCTTGCTGACTCTCAAATGGTCAGATGACTCTGTGACTATTTCCATTGCTGTTTACCAGCAGTCACTCCTATACAGTTGTAAAATCCATGTCTCGTGTGTTTCCTTCTCTATTGTCTTAGCCTTCAAGGCCAGTCTCTCTTCAGAATTTAATAGTGCTTTCAGTCTTTTATCTCTCTTAGGCTTGATTATTGTGTGGATCTTCATGACTTTCTTGTAGCTTGTGAGGAGATGTCCAGAAGAGGAACTTTGGGTTTGGATCATAATACATAGATGAATAACGCAGTGCATAGAAACCTGCCACAGGAAGACAGAAATCTGAGTCCCAGAGGGCCTCAAGGCTCATTTCACTGAAGTTATGGAAGCTTTGAAGACTTGCTTGGGCAAGATTTCTATTTCACATATTTGAAAGGCAACTACCTGGGTCTCTATACATACTCTTAGGGAAAACTGCAGAACAAACAATAACACTTCACCTTGTCGTTATTTGGGTTAGAGCACTCTGTGGTCACAGTAATCCTTTGTCCACAATAACCTCTTTTACGGATTTCCTTGCTATGCAATTTAACACTCTAATAAGCTACACGTTTCAGCAGCTCTAACACCTGCACGGTAGCCACTGCACATTTTGTGGGCATACATAACTAGTTGCAGAAGCTCAGTCATTGGTGAAGAAAAGGTGGAGGTAAAAAAATGTTTTTCAGGCTATTTAAGTAATTTAATGTTTTGTTTCTCCTTGGTATATATTTTCATTGATCACTACTCTGTTGAAACAGGTTTACCTCGTTTTCACAAGTTGAATATATTGGCTTCTTATTAGATGCTTCTGCATTAAGTAGTTCTTTGCATGTCCCTAACTGGTCAGAGTAGCTAAGATTGCAGCTGGTTTGCAGTCACAGAAATGCAATAATCCTTTTTCTTTCCTTTGAACGAGAAACCCTTTTGCTGACAAAATAAGTAAACTGTCAGAGCAAAACATCCTAATCAGTCTGACCAACATCCTAAATAATTAGCATATAAATTCAGGAGTTGCTTCTGAAGTAATGGTTGGTATGACAAAAAGTATTAAATTATGCGTTCAGTTGGTCTTGTGATCTGTGGAAATCAAATTTATACTACTGTAATATTACGTGTGCATTTCTGTTTTCAACCTGAGATTTGCAGGTTTTCTCTCTCTCTCTTTCTCTCTCTCTCTTTCTCTCTCTCTCTGCCTTTCAATCACATTTGTTACTCCTTTCTGTGT
>JAAGNO010013005.1:43422-60592 GCA_033439905.1 Ceryle rudis | reverse complement strand
GATAGAGAAAAAAGACTTTTGTCTCTGGACTCAAGAGGCAAAAAAATGCCGGGTCTTTGCTCTTTATGGGTGACAGCTTGCTGTTATTTTTTATTCCCCCCCCCCCCCCCGTGAAATTTGATGATGGCTTTCAAGAAGTTGCTGCTGAAATGTAAATTCCTGTTCCATGTTTCTCTCTGGTCAATATTTTGATGCCCTTGTCCAAGTAGTGATCCTTCGCAGCTTCTCACTGACAGGTTCCTGTTGCGGCCATCCTTTTAGTTCAGGAAGAGCTTAGATAACAGTCTTCTTGGCACAGCTCTTTATTAGCTGTTGACTGGAGGCATATATTTCAGGGCATTTAATAGGCTGCCTCAGCAGCATCCCCTTTGGCAGAACTGTAGTGTTCCAGCACAGAGAAAGTCCCTGCCATTCTACAACTGTCCATCAGATAGTCTGATTTAGTGGTGATATTGTATAGAAATCTATGACTATTAAATTTCTTACACCATCCTCACCATCCCCACTGTTTTTATTTTAGTGCATAAGTTGTACTCTATTGAATGTAATGAAATGCTTTATATGAAAAAGTGATGGAATGGGAAGTAGCAACAGAGTTGATACCAAAGACTTAAAGCAGCCCCAAATTCATTACAAAAGTCAGTTAACGTAATGGGGAAAACAGACATGAAAAGGTGCAAGTGGAGAGGAGCTGGTTTGAATGAGCTTGAAGGAATGCTGCTGGTCGACAGAACAAATAAATGGGGAGAGGACTGCACCATCTTCAAAGACAGCTTTTTATTGACGGTGTCTAAACCTTTGTCCACTTTTCCAGTGCTACTTTGCTTGAGCTCTTTTTAGTGTAAAAATCTCTCTTCCCTCCCCACCCTTGCCTCTAAATGCTTTAGTAGTGAAGTTCAGTTGATGATTTACCGTTGCCATAGATATAAAACCATAACAGAAGCATAACTAACAATTTCATTTGGAATGAACTCCATTTTTGTGTGTGCATGAAGTTAGGACATCTTATATTAATACTGTTAAAATAGACTTGGGCTTATTAGCATTTGATTTGTTTTAGCTTGCTTTAGAGTAATTTAGTTTTGTAAGGCAAATTTAGCTAAGGTGATTAATATCTAAATTAATCAGTGTTTTACCTAGCACTTCTGCATTAACCAGGTGATGTCTTTTTGGCCAAATGAAACTATAATGCTTTAGGGACTGGTACCCCTTAAACTGCTTTTGAAAGGAAAACTTCTAGACCAGATGATAACCAACTATTGTAATTTTCATAGGGGTTCTGTATATTTTTTTTATGATGCAAATAAGATAATTGTGCGTAAGTAACAAGTAAAATACTTTGACAAATGTTTGAGTAGATAATCCCAGCAGTCCTTCCGGTGAGCATTAGTGTAGTACAATCTGTATTTTTTTTCCTTCTATCTTTCTCTCTTCTTTTTTGCTTCTATAACTTCATTTCTGAAGCAAGTCGTCTGGAATGCTTGACTTGCTTTAGCAAAGCACTTGAGGTTCCAGCCCAAACTGAGTGCTTGAGTGAGGTAGTCTAACCCAATCTCTGATCAAGTCTGTAATGCAAGTGTTATTTGAATGAAAACATCTAAATTACTGGTATCTGACCTGGATCATTGTATAAACTGAGAAGGATTTTAAAGAGATTCTGTTTCGGTGGTCATGCCAAAAGACTTTAGGGTGTTTTAAAATGTTTCCTTCATTCAAAAGATAAAAGGCATTTTTAAGATTCAAACAGAAATACAAGCAAGTATTTCTAACCCCCAAGATCTATTTTTTTTTTTTTTTTTAATATTCCTATAAAATCACTCCCATGGAAGTTAAGCTATGAAGTGTAGTGCAGAAGCTGTGAGTTAAGGGATTTTAATGTGTTTCTAAAAAAGAAAAAGTGCTGTATTAAGTATAGTATATATTTATTTTTAATATTGTGTAGTTAATTAAGGATTTTTTTTGATAACTGTATGCTTATTCATGTATTCCTATATAGAAATATGTATTTTTACACAAAGTGCCCTCAACAGTGCTGAATAGATAATGTTTTCTTGGAGAAAGTTGAGATTGATATTGTAAAAGCCAATTGGGGGGTCCATTAGTATTTTCAGAAGAAATTTTCCTTGGCTGCTGAATTTCTGTTTCATGGTTCAGTAGGTTACAGCAAGTTTATCTGCACATGTGCACTTAAAAAGACCATAAAATGTTTGGGGTTTATTGTGCGTGTGTTTGTTTTGTTTATGTGGTTCTTTTTGGTGTGTTGTTTGTTTGTTAGTGTTATCTGTTGGTGTTTTTTTAATTGATTGCTTGGTTTTGGTCAGCTGAACCTGACTTACGCAGGTCAGGGCTTGATTATGTATATCATTTGAATTAAGGCAAATCACATGTTTAATTGAAGAATTGCTGTAACTGATAATAACACTTTGTGATCTTTTATGTACTTTTTTGACAGAATAAAAATACTTTTTATTAACTTTGTCCAAAATACTTTTATCCTGAAGAAGAGTATTCACAGTATTTGAGAGAACAATTTTACTAAAAGTATGCAAAGGTCAAGAAAGTTGGCTTAAAAAAAGTAATAATTAAAAAGAACAGGAAATCCCCTATCCAATAAAACATTTTTGTTGTTTTCATGATCATGTAATTTCACATTAGGCAAAGGTAGGTACATCATTTAGTCAGAACCTTCACAGATAATTCCAAGCAGTTTCTTCATACAACTACAAGAACCCTTTCTGAATCCAGGCCAGCAAAAACAGGCATTGGAAATTGTTTTTATGAACATGGATGTTAGGTAGTTAAACAGACTTCGGGCAGTGTCTTACTACTTTTTCTTCGGAGCTTCTGTAATAAATTGCTGCTTTATTGTGGGTTACTATCATACTTGTTTGCAATACCATTTGCCTGCTTTTTTATTTCCTTAAAGAAGTTATATTTTTCGGCTCTGCTCTGTTCATTATAATCGCTTTCCTCAGTACACATACTATAGCTTCTTGGTGTTCATGCATTCAATCCTGTTGTATTGTTTTGCAGATTTTATTTGTTTTCCTGTGAATATAGCTTTGGCTATGCTACATTATATTTAGCCACATGATAACCATGTGTTTAGCAACATAATGAAGATGTGGGGACTTCCAAAACACTTCATTGCCTTGGTGTCATGTGATACTATTTTGTCTTTAAGGGGAGGGGGGGACCTGTATTACATCAACATTGTTTAATTTATGTTTTAACGGGATTCTAAGGGGGTGGTTTATACATTTGAGTTTCAGGGAAACCAAAGCAAACATGGGAGAATGAGATTGCAAGACCCTTACTTTTAATTTTTTTTGGTTTGCTCTAGAATGAATCGCTAGAATAATAAGAATAAAAATGAATTTCTTTTTCTTTAAGCGATGTTGTAATGATAATGTTAGAAAAGGATGAATGTTGTAAGGATGAAATAGGATATGGTTTGTAAAGCTGTACTTTTATCATTCGTTCCACCAAAAGTATTGAGGAGATTTTAATGTACACCTTATCAATATATCTTTATTTTTATCAGATCATTCTGTAGAAATGACTGAGATTTTGAATGTCTGTGACCCATTTTTTTTTTTGTAAATCACAAAGATACATATTTTGATGTAGCTTATGCTCTTCATCCTTCCCCAGCTAAGAGACGTGGCATACTAGAGGTTTTACTGGTTATAACATGAGGGAGACTGGCTTATAAAGTTATTGGCTATGTGCTTCAATTTCCCCTGTACAATGCAGATAAAAACCACTAGGCTGGAAGCTTTTAAATGTAGGTGAAGTCATGCCTCTTCATCTGAGGTATTCTTCCCAGTTCCCAGCAATAAGCCATGATCTTTAGTAAGAGAAGAAACATGCTTCATCATTTCTGGTACATTTTACAAGTTGTTGTAATTTTTGAGACCAATGCAGTTAAATATTTATTTTCAGAAGAAAGCCAGTCTGTCTGTGCCTTCCACACTTTATTGAAACAAAATTTGAGTTTGTTAAAATGAGTTTCCCATCTTGGGGTCACTATGCTTTTTTTTTCTTTGCCTAGAGTTCTGCTTATTGACGTGTAGTTTTGTGAAGATATATGCTATATCTACTTTTATGTCTCTCTTTATTATTTTTATTAATGCTTCTTTTTTTCTCCGTCATAAAGAAAATCAAAAGCCTTTGAAATTACAGCAGAAACAGCATGCCATAGCTGTTGTGTAATCTGTTGGCTTTATCTGAATCAGTCAGCACTTCCCAACAGAATGAAAACAGTTTAAAATGTGTTTTCCGCTATATTATTTACATGTGTTTATTTTAAAACATTAGTTTATACTAGGATGCAAACTTCCATAAAGGATGTATGAACTGCAAGAGACTGTGTGTAAGGCAAGTTTCCTAATAAGGGAATTTATTTTATAAAGTGAGGACTTCTAATGAGGGAGGTGTGAGTTCTGCTTATTACTCCACAGACTACCACAGAGTAATTATTGTTTTATCTGATGCTTAAAATGCTGACTTGCTTTACAACTCTTAATAAGAGTCATATATGATGAATGCTGTTGCCAGTTCTGCGTTAATGGGCAAAATTTCAAACGGATAACCAGATATATTTAGCAGTGACGCTGAGTAAACATATGCAGATAATAAATTCCTTTAAAAATTAATTCATTAATTTGGAATAGCAACATTGTGATCATGATTTCACAACTACCAAGCTGCTAAAAATTTCTCTGGGTGATACAGGGATATTGGCATTCAGAAATGTTATGAAATTCTGTGTACAGTGATGATAGTAAATGGTTTGAGGAATTTTTTAAACGAATTTATGTTAGTTAATTTAAGATTTAAGACTGGATTAACATTCACTTCTAGTTGAAGTAATTTTAATTCAGCACTAAAATTCAGTTTTGTTTTATCATGAAACCTCAGTTTAAGAAAATAATTTTGTCTTGAAGTATATTCTTTCCATATCTATATGCTCTTGGAAATCACCTATAAAAGCATCAGCCTTGTGCAAGGTTATAGTTATTGATTCTGTCCATTCATTTCTAATCTTGTAATGGTAACCACCCACAACATCTGAGTTTATGTTAAGAAGGTGCAGGTCTTTTAAGTGGGAGTGAAGAAGTTGCTATCCTATTAAACTGTTGGTGGGTTGGGGTTTGGGTGTTTGGGTTTTTTTTTTATTTTTCATGACTACATATCCTGAAGAACAGTTGTAAATGAGCACTGACCTGACAGGACTACAATATTAATGAGCTTTACTTGAAGTTAGCCTTAAAAATTCTGTGTCTCAGAGTTTAGCTACTAGAAGACATGGCACAGTGAATTGTGTGTCACTGTTTTTGAGAAGCACTCTTCTTTCTTTTTCCCTTCTTCCTAGATTTAACAGCTATTTCAGGTATTCTTTGAAGTCATTATCTATTACTGTTGGCATTCCGATGGCGTATAATTGTGCATGTAACATGACTGTTAATCTTTTTCTGTTCTGAATCTAAATGCATCAATAACTTAAGAGGCTCATGGGACTTGGGTTTTGTTAGCTAGTAGTTTGAGATATTTTTCATGTTACCATAGTACATATTCATTCTTGCTCTCCCTCCCCCCATCCCCATGTCTGTCTCTCTCACCCTCTCTCCACGCTGCCTGTAAAGTTGGAAATAAAGCAAGCAATTTCAAATGCAACATCAGAATTTGGAACTCTTCAAATTTACGTCAGCCAGGAAATTATAGTTTTGCAGATGGAAAGCTTTCAGAAGGAAATGGAAAGATGAACCACAAGAGATGTGGTATAGGGGTCAAAGCAACAAGACTGAGGCAGAACGTCTTAGTTACTAATCCAGGTCCTGCTCTTCTCTTAATCTTTAAGAAGAAAATTTTGTGCCTGAACTTAAGATTTATTAAAATGGAACAGCAGTGCTGTCTTACTGTAACAGTTTCTTGTGAGAATTAATATTAACCCAAAGAGCTTTTAATGGTATGGTAATGATACAGAATAGATTGCTTTTTTACAATTTCTGATTTTTAAATTGCAGTGTCATTGAAGGGATAGCATTTGATGATTTGGTATTTGATATTATATGATAACAAGTTACATTGATGGGAGAGATCTTGTTGTCTTCATAAACCTGAGTTTTGGTTTAAATGTGTATTTTAAGCATTACTCTAGAACTTTATTGCTTGACTACAGTTACTGAGCTGTTTTTAAAATCACACCGTACTACAGACATAAAGAGGACAGTGGTTTTCCATTATTTTTGGTTTTTTCTTTGTTTGTTTTCCCCTCCATGGGCAGGTGGATGCATTTGCGTTGCCTCTTTGGAGTGTCAGTACCAGTAATGGTTACCTTTGTAGCCTACCACTAGGATTTAGCAAGTGAAAAGTTGTAGCAGGAGTTAATAGAGCTCCTGAAAACTGTCTTTTAGAGCCCTGCCTGCCTCTCCCCTGTTCCCAGTGGGAGGATTAGGCACAAACAAGGAAGTGCAGCTTGCTCAAGTTCTGGAAATTTCTGGTCAGGCTGCTACTAGTGCTGATTACCCCAGCCATGTGTGTTTAGTTTGTATGAGGCAAATGCTACTTAGTAACCACTGCCATGCTGTGTTTATTGTTGATGGAAGTGTAAAACTTAAGAGGGATGAGTTTTTGTCTTGGCTACTGAATCTGCATCCCTTAAGTGACAGAGGATTTTGTAGAAGTTTTGATTCCTTGAATGCTTCAGCTCTGTGTAAGTTTGTAACCCTTAAGTCATCTTTCTACATTTGTCAGTTTAGTGATAATACTTGTTTAAGAGAACTGAGTTTTCTTTAAGCACTTTCAATAGATAAATCCTGTCTATAATTTGATTGTAGCTTTTTATGTTCTATGTAACATGATAGTGTGCAGGTTCAAGGTGGACCTCCTTTATGGATGCTTTTTTCTTGGGGGGACAATTGGGAAAATAGGTGCTTTCCTGGTATCGGATTCACCTGGGGCAGTGCTAATGCTGCTGTCTTGACCAGAACTGGGCATAATTGTGCAAGAATCCGATTCATACAAACTTTTTTTAACTTAAATTAGTTAATATTTTTGGTATGACAGAAAATGGCATTCAGCCAAAAATAACACATCATATTACTCAGAGGAGACTGGTTAGTCGTAAATGTCATTTTCCCATAGCATTTCCAGGAACTGGATGTTCTCTAAAACAATTTTAACACAGATTTTATATAGAAATAAATATCTGTGGTCACATTTTCATCCATGGGCAGTATAGGCACTTTGCCTATCTCTCATGTTAACCTGATCTGTATATTATCAGTCATCAACATCCTCCTTGTTGCTGCTCAGTCCTGGATAAGCTGCTCGGTCATACAGTGGCCACTTGCTTTTTTAGGCAAGTGGAAGTTGGCTGAATACTTCAGTATGTTGCCCGTGTGCTCAATGACAAGAATTTATGTACTGAAATTGTGATGAGAACCACATAGATTAAACATTGTTAGTTAAATAAAGGTACTTTGGTACTGAATGGAATTGCCTGGGAAGACTGTGCGTTTGTCATTTGGAGGAATGGAGCTAGTTAAAAACAATTAGACATTCCTCAGGAATGATGTAGGTCGTGTCACTCCTGTGCTGGAGCATAAAATCCTGCGACTTTTTGAGGGTCCTGTTTGTACCTGTTAATTTCTATTATATGAATATATCGTAAGACAAAAGTAATCTGTTTTTTTGGTGTGCTTACTTCCTGAAGTAGCTTTGTGAGTGTAAGAAACTCATTGTTTGAAGACTGGGCTTGGGATGTAATAAGCCCAGTAATAGCACTAATGTCAAACAGAGATTTCACTTTGAAGCTAAATATGTGTGGTTTTCCTGTAGACCTGATAATGTGAGGGTGTCCATTTTATCTAAGACTTACTTGGCCAACACTTTTATCTTGGAGGACACAGGTGAAAGAGAGGTTGTAGCAATGCATTGCAGCATGATTAACTAGCTAAAGATGGCTTTGAAGCCGTGACTGAAGAATGCTGCTAGTTTCCTGTTTTGCAGTATGTGACCTTCAGAAATTGTATTAAAACAATTCTGATGGATTACAAAGTGTGTCTAGGTACAGTTCTATGTATTGAAGCTCTGTAGTTCCGGGGACTTTTCTACCTGGGAGATAATTTGCTTTCTTGCTGTCTATCCTGATCCTGCTAAATGTCTTGCTATATGTCTCCTATATCTGAATGTGTTGGGACCTGAAGTGTGGCATGTTTGGAAGTTGCATTTTCTCCTGTCTCAGTAGGACCGAAAGGTCCCTAGTCAATGCACCGTTGTTTAAAATGTGTTAATCCTTAGCACAGGGGTTCCTGTTCAGGATTTAAGTTTACATGATTCCTCCAAACTGATACTCTCCAGAGAGGACTACCACATTGGTTTAGGTTACAGGATAGGAAGCTACAGTCAAGAGCTAAAGATGTTAGTCTGAGAACTTTTTTAATGGTTCTATTTCTAAGCAAATTTTACTTTATAGATTTAATTTGTATATTTAAATGACCATTTAAATATCAAATAATAATTTAAATAGCAACTTCAACTGTGATGAATTGTTTAAGTGAAGAACATCTTTTACTCTCAGATCTGTTGATTATGATGTGTTGAAGTGAGATTTTTGCATTCTTCTGCAGCCTTGGTAGTTCACTGCATTAAAGATCAAATACCCTGCTTTAGCACTAAAGAAAATTAAGTCCTTTAGTCATATGTCCACTTAAAGTGCCCGTAATACTTTGTATTTAGAATCATCACCTTTTTGGTTTTCTGTTTTTTCTTTTTTATTTTTTTTGTATCTATTTGCTTGTGTTTGTGCTCTGCAGCTGGAGTAACTGTTGCTTGCTTTAGAAATAAATGCTTTTTTTCTTAGGAATAAAACTTAAATTTTCAGGATGAAAAAGTGGATTTAACTAGTTCGAACTATTCTATGATGAGTTGTTTCTTAAACTCTAAAAATTGGTATGAACAGTCTTCCTAAATCCAAGAGAGATACTTACTTTTTCCATCTTTAGTTGTTTTCCATTTTTTTTTCCTCTGCCTTTCAAAAACTGTCATAGAAAAAAGGCTTTTTTAGGAAAGAGGAGAGTCATGTGCATGTATGCTTTTCTTGCCCCTTCATATGAAGACTTTAGACTTCAGACTCCAAGTGTTCCCAGTTTTTCAAACAACTGTTAACTCAGATGAATGTTCTCTGCCTTGCTGTTGTACCCCAAATTGATTTACAGCTCAGTATTGTTATGTGACTGAAGGGTATTTGGCTACATGCCCTATCTGATCTCTTTTCTTGCCTCTTGGATGATGGTCTGTGACGTTTGTTACGTTTTCCTATTTTCAGATGTCACTGAAAATGAAGGAGCTGTAGCATGCTTTCATGTACAGTATGTTTCTGATGTAATATATTTTAGCTTTTATCATTAATTTATAAAATGTTTTCAAATGCTGAAAAATAAAAAGAGATACAACTATCTCTAGAAAGAGCTTCCTAGTCGTTTAGTTAACTGCATTAGCCTAGATGTTTGAGAGGATTATTTACAGGTTCTGAAATGTTCCCCCCACTCAGTTAATCCCAAATGAAACAGGAGAATTTTGCTACTTACAAGGACGGCAGTAGTCACCTGTAGCTTTAAGGAGAGGATGGGAACAAAGCAAGGGCAAGCAGACACTTTCCAAAGTGGCTGCTCCTTTGTATATGCTGTATTACGTTTTCTTCCTCCCCCCTTTATAGGGGTTACCTAAATATGTGAGCTTGAAGATTCTTGTCAGCTGTTGTCTGCTGTTTTCCTGAAAGGGAATTGATGTGTGCACCTTCTAGCACAAGCCTAAACATTTTCCACTGATGGGTGTCATCCCCACACCACCCTCTTAGCCAGTCTATTTTACCTGTCTTGAATTGTCCTCTGTTGAAGCTGCACTTGCTGACTGCTTCAGAGGCTTTTTATCCCCGTACTCTGCTTACACATATGCAAGCAAATGCACATACCCATTTATGTATTAGGTATGTTTTTAGAAACATGTATTTTAGGAGAGGTTTTAAGCCTGCCAAAGTTCATGGTGGCGTTTTTGTTGAAACCAATTCAGTATTTAATTTGGGAATGACATGCGCTGCTAGTGAAAAGACTTTTTATTTACGTGAAAGAATATATGGTATTATTTTGCAAGTTAGGGAAATGTTTCAGGTTTGAGCATTAACAAATTGCATTTTTTTCCCACCTTCCTGCATCCAAGTTACTATGTTTAACATTGAGTTTCAGATATTTAGGTCAGGGGTTGGCTGCCCCAAATGTGGAGCTGTTGTACCCACAGGCTCAAGTGACCAAAATTTGAAAAAGAAATCAGGCTTCTATAATTCATCTCTTCTAGGTAGGGATCTGGAACGGAATGGCTCTACTGAGGTCGAGAATGTACTTGACTGGGGGGAACACTTTGAAGTTGAAAACAAAACCAACTGCATCATTTATTAGGCTTCTTTTGAGAAACGTTTGTGTAGCTAAGTAGCATAGAAGCATGTTTGGAAGCGTGGCAGGTGACATTAGCTTCAGGGAAGCCAAGCTTAATGTTGACAAAATTTCCTAATTTTCTTCATAAATTGACTTAATGATGGAAAGTTATCAAATGTATAGATTTAATCAATATTCTAGTAAAAAGTTTGACAGATTTCAGTCATCTTATACTTTCTAGAAAATGGTTTTGCCCATATGCTGAAATCCAACGTATGATTAAAAAGTGAGTTTTATGAGTGCATTCCTTTCCATTTTTAAACAGCCAATCTTGTGTAGTTTTTTTCATGGTAGTAGCAACATGCTGCTTCATTTCAGTTTTTAAAGTTTTTCCCCTTTTTTTTCTTGTGCTGCTCTCATTGCAGTAGTTGCTGTGCAAACATTCTATAAGCTTTATGTCTCAGAGAAGGACAATGCTTTAAATCCAGTTTCTGCAATGAGTTTGAAAGAAATTGCTTTGAATATTAGATTTAAGGCAGATCCTTAAGAACTCTAACCTATCTCTTCTTTTAAGCGTAACTGTTGCGTTCCTTCCCAAGGCTTTGGAAGCCTATAAAGGACAATGAAATTTGTTTGATGTGTTGTTTCACATCCCTGAAATGTATGCAAGATTAATGTTTTTCTAGTCAGAAGTATTTTGATTTTTTTTCTACCCATGTTTTCAGTCATGTTCACTGGAGCTTTGTGTACCCTACCTGAAGTACATTTGTAAAGGTTTGTTGAAGCCTGGGCATGAGCAGTTAGGTGATTGTGGGCTCTGGTTGCTCAGCTTCTCTGAATGTGTAGTGGAAAGCAAAATGGCTCTGTCTCAAGTTCTGCTTATTTACCTCAGCAGCCACTCTCTTGTGATCATCCATAGGTCCCTGGCCCAGCTCGAGGCTGAAGTTAAGCAGTTGTGTTACATCATCATGGTATGCACAATGAGCTGTAGCAGAAAGGGTGACTTCTGCAATGGGCAAAAAGTCTGTGCATTTATCGACTTGAATGACCATGGTTATGGTACTTTGAGTTGCGTTGGAATGCTGTCTATCAAGGTTGGTTTGACCTTTCGCATCCCAGCTTTCCATTTTGTTACCAAAGGAGGGTTATAGAGTGCTGTTGCTGGGTGTTTGCTAGCTAGCATTCATTTGTTGCATGAACATGTACCTCTTCACTGTCACCTCAGTTCTGTTGTTCTGGTGAGGAGACAGTGCTCTCGGAGGTGGTGTTTTTGTACTCATTTTAACTGGAGGCTACAGACTGCCACAGAGCATCTTCAAATGTATTTCCCTTGATTTTCTGAGCGCAAGTTAGCTATGTGTGCCTGACTGCACTCCATTGGTCCATCAGTGTGAGGGCTGTTACTTCCAGAAACTACATGGTGCCCTGGACGTGAAATCAAAGTGATTTTTGTCTCGCTGACAGAAAACACAACAAACCTCAAAATCAGCATAACATACTGAGAGGTGCTAAAACTCAGAATGTCCATTACTTCAGTTAAATCACAAGACTGAGCACTATATTTAGAACTTTTCAGCAATGCCTCTTACCCTCTTGGAACTGAGTAATACAGTTTAGTGAACGGCTGAACTAACCAAGCTTTCAGCCACTTCAAAAAAGCTCAACATAAACCTCAATGATGCCATGGCAGAATCCATTCAATATGAGAAAAACAAACCTAAGCAATTAAAAATAATTAATTTTTATTGGTAAGGCATAGTTTCTAAGTTCAAATTGACTTGATGACAGGCTGATTGATGTATTAAGGCAAACTTATTAATGAGTCAGACATAAATTTTATAGGATGTTTTTTAAAGTTATGTTTTCCTCCTTTGTGAACGCCTTAGGATTCTCTGACTTCGATATTTTAATTGCTTCTTTAATGAACTGTATTCAGGTAATACCACACCCAGGATTTGAGAGAAGCTGTTTGCAGGACAGGTCCAGAGGAGCAGTGGCTGCTCACATATACGTGCCAAAGCACACCTGGTGAAAAATTTTTCCTGAAGAAAAGTACAAGGTTTTTAATACCTGCCACAGAGGGGGAAACTCATGGGGAATAAAACCACGCTGGGTTTTTATCCCATGACAATGGCAAATATCATACTCATTACAGTATTAGGTAAATAAAAGAAAGTGCTTTTACTCAGCAAAAATCAAGCAATAACTTGATTTTTATTAGTATTGATTGGGGGAGGAGTGTTATAGCCCTTGGTCTTCTGGATCTAATCTCTAAAAATTCTGCTGTCAGCAGTTACGTGACATTTGTCAGTAGAGGGAAGTGACAGGGAAGGAACAAAGGGTCAATGTAGTTTGATAGGAAGTTTGCTTTCATTTCTGGAGGATATATTTGTCCTTAAAATCCTTTCCTTTTAAATTGATTCTTGTAAAAGTTATAAAAAATTTAAGTGAAGAAATACAGTTGTCGAAGACTGAGTTATGTGATAATTATTTTCCTTTACTGTCTTCTTTTCCTGTTAACTGATGCAAGCTAACATTTTAGTTCCTTAAAATTATATATTCGCAATACATACTGAGGAATCTGATAAAACAGTGGAGTGTAATAGTGGGGGTGGGAGTAGAAACAACATTTTAATCATTATACCTCAGTCTAATTGTTTTGGACTTTTACCAGTGTAAATGAGAGCAAAATTGGTCCTGGAAACATTACATGAAGAATGTTTTCCCTTTCAATCTAAGGGAGACAGACTGTGGGAAATAGAGTTCTTCAGGCTTTTGATAGATGTTAACGATTCCTATTGGGGTAGCAGCATTTACAGTACAGCCGATACTTTGGATATTGCTAAAGCAGTAATTAATGATAAATGTTAACCTCCTACTCTGTTGGGTTTGGAGGAGACTATTTTTTTTTTCTAGCTACTGCCTTTGTCAAATTTGTTTTGTTGCAGGTGTAGCATTTCTGTGATTGTTTTCTTCATCATATTGTAGTCCTTAGACTTCACCTTACACTTTCTATTCAGCCACTTTTTGAGGTCTGTTGCTTAACTTTGCTTTGTAGCATGTTTTCCTACCATACCTAGCTCTGCCACTTTATAACTTGACAATGTGTTTATTAAGTGTTAAATCCACTGTATATAGGATATGTAGGAAGCCAAGTAATCGTTTATCAGTAAAGAGATCTAAAAATACTAGGACATAGGTTGCAAGTCTGCAGATGAGACAGAACAGTGAGCAGAAGACATCGTAAGGGACTTAGGGTAACTCATCTGCGGCACTGGTTTTCTCCTATAAACTTACATTTGTTCTGGTTTCTAGGATTCTTTTTATTCTAATTTACCATACAGCACTCACTTCCTTGATTTTATAACTAGGCAGACTCAAGGCATCAACAGAGGTGTAAATTTTGCTTGTTACAAGAAAGATTATCTTGGAAACATGGATGTGACCTTTATCTAAATGCCAGGGTTAATAATACACTAATATCTGAATGATCTTGGAAATAAAATGTCTCTCTACGTATTTACATTTTTAGAAACATGTGGAAAATAGCTATTTTTTTTTTTAAGAAAAAAAAGGAAGTCAGGAAATGTTCACACATGATTTTTTGACTCAATCTCTAAATGCAAGTATGCTTGTTAGTATAGCAATGCATATGCTTGTATCAGCTTTGATTTTGCTTAAAAATGTACTTGAACAAGGATTTTGCAGGATTTAAAACATCAAATGTAGGGAAGAATTCCTTTCTGGTGTCTTAACATTTGATGCTGATTTAATTTCTTATTAAGGAAAATGAAAACATACAACAGAAACATGGTTTACTTTAAAGCAGCATTTGAGTTTAAAGGTCTTAAGGAGTCTAACTTTTCTGATATTTTAGATTACACTCTGGAGAACAGTGCTTAGTAGTCTGAATTTGCAAGTAGGACAGTACAATTGACTTAATTGCAGTTGTTCCTATAAACAGGGATTTAACAGGGTTTGGCCCTTAATCAACCGAGAGGACAGTGTAATTTTGTATACTATGCAGATGTGAATTATAAACAGACTAAGATCTAATCTTTCAAGGTACTTAGTGCCTCATCAGAACTGTTTTCCATTCTCTGTTTTTTTGGAGTTAATAAATGCAATAATGTTCAGCATCTTGCAGAACAAGCCTTGAGGAGAGACCAGTGGGTTTTCTGATTTTGAAAGCCTTATGATTTGTTTGGTGACTAGGATTTAAAGGGTTTTTTTTAATCAAAATCTGACAGTTCTGTCCTCTTGTGATTTTGACACTTGCACACAAGACACAGAAGAGGGAAGCAGCGTGTAGGAGTTGAAAAGTTTGTTAGTAATGAACTAGTTGCAATTGTTTCTTACAGACGCAGCTTAATCTAATTGCAAAGTAATGTTTGACAATTTATACATCCCTCTGTGAACTACAGCAAGTTGTTCAGAAGTATAGTAAATGCTTAGAGACATATGTGCATACATGTCTACTAATATATAGCATATGCATATAAATGCGGCATAAAGAGAGGCAGTAGCTCTACCTAATATATTACAATACTGTTGGACTCTTTCCATAGCTTTAAATGCAGTCATGATTTTACCCAACCTTTTGGAAAGTGTGTGTAATTCATAACTACCTCCTTTAATATTAAATTAATTCTCATCTGTTGGCTCTGTAGGAATTGTTTAAAATACAGTTTTAAGCGCTTGAAATGGTTATCCTGCTCCCGAGTAACCAGACATCTAGATCTCCTGGTGCTGTTTTGGGGTATTTCATCGTTTCCCAGTCCTCACCCCTCTTTTTGGAAGCAACTTTTTAAAAAAAAGTATCTCATTAGGAAAAAGCAAGAAGCGCCAGTGCTTGCCAGAAGTTTGCTTCCCACCCTCTCTCTTACCTTGCACTCCTGGACTATAGAAATCCTGGGTCAGCTATTGCTCCATGGTGTGAGGCTTTCAGCTGTAGCATCAGAGATGTGAGCATTCCAGCAGTCCCACTAAACAATGAGAGATAGGCTCTTTGCATGCCCCAAGCCTATGGAGCATTACGTCATTGCCTTGCCATATAAGGCACTCTGTGTTGTGCAGACTCGTCGTGTCTGACTGGTGTACTTTAGTGATAGCCAGAACTTAGAAAGCTTATTAATGTGTTCTGGCTCCAGCTGACGCTCAGGACTGTGTGAAATATTTCATTTGTCTACTAGTTCATGGCCAAGAAGAATGTGCGGAAGGTTTGGGTTAGGGCAGTTCCTTTCTATTATTGATAATAAAGTCGTTAGAAATTGTTAGCTGATTAGTTGTAATGTTTTCCACTTAGTTTCACAGCCTAGAATTTGAGAAGGGAAAAATTAAATTCCAGATCTTCTTTAATTAGTTGTTCTAAAGGAGCTTTTTCTTTCTTTTTTTTTCTTTTTTTTCTTTTCTTCTTTTTGCCTTTTTTTTTTTTTTTTTTGTATGAGAAAAATATGTGAATGTAGCCAAACTCTGAGGGTGATATGAACTTCGAGCCTTCCTTTTTTTTTTTTTTTTCCCCCTTCTGTAAAGAGTCGGGGTCCTCAGAGGATAGTATTTTATTTCCTGATGATGTAACTACAAAACAATTCTCTAAGTGATGATGGGAAGGCCAGATGAAATCTGATTTTATTTTATTTAATTTTTTTCTCTTCAGTGTTTTTCCTACAAAACCCTTTCCTTTTCATATGTTTGTGTTTCAGCTAACACAATTAAGCAGTCCAACCAACTATTTTTAGAAAGAAGATCTTAAAGAAATGAGTCGTTTGTTTTAATATTTAGGAAAAAGGCAGAAAGCCAAGAAATAGGGTTTAGGCTGAAGAGCTTAAAATGTATGTCTTGTATTCCCTGTCCTTCAGTGTACACCCTGAAGAAAAACACTGAGAACACAAGGAAGAAAGACATGAAATAGACATGAAACTCATTGTTTAAATTCCATGATGGGTTAACAGGAGTTAATGGAATAAACTCCTCCTGTGTTGACGGGTAAATTAGACCATTGAAAGGTGTTCTACACTACTTTGTGAAGCTATGTTAAAGTAGGTGCATCCATAATAGGTTATTTGCAGCTTTTGAATTTTATTCTTAAGACAAACTTCAGTATAGTTTAAGCTGTCCTACTGCCTGCTTTTTGTGTGTTTTACCATACTTAAACATAATGCTAACATAAAGCAATTTACTTATTTGGGGGTGTTTTCTGTAGGAATGAAGACAAATGGCAATTAAAACATATGCAAGGTGGCTTTTTAATGAAATGCAAACATTTACTGTGAGTCTAGCCTGAAAAATTTACTTACTCTTTAGTTGGAAAATTCTAGCCAGACCGTTGTGCTGTGACTGGATGAAGGCTTACTCAGAAGTGTGCTGCTTGTGTGTATGGATGATCCTGCTCTGTCCCCCTTTTAAGATTCTGAGGAAGTCCAGATCAGAAAACTTCCAAATCAGTTTAACAGTGCAGTATCTCTATACTGACCCTTTCAAAATGGTTTTGGAAATAATGAAGTATCTTACTTGGATATATCACTGGACAAACCAGGATAATATTTTATTTCCCATTCTAGGGAGATTTATTAATCAAATACAAACAAACAAACAAAAAAACCCAACAAACAAACCAAAAGAACCTGTCCTTTGGGATTGGACTGTTCAGTTACTTGGCTAATATTTTGTGTAGTTTTTGTCAAAAGTATTGTGCCAATGTGGATCATTTGAATTACATAAAAGCTCATTCAAGT
>JAAGNO010013005.1:0-34687 GCA_033439905.1 Ceryle rudis | reverse complement strand
GATACTGAATGCTAGTTGCATATGGAAGACATAATTTTGCAAAATTAACCATTTCCTAACCATCCTGTAAAAAAAAAATGGAGTGAAATAATAGACTGGGGATAGGATTCACTTGGAAAGTATGTAGCTGAAGAAAATAAGATGTTTAAGAGTTCATCATCTTTGTGTAAATATACTTGTACTGAAACAAACAAAAACAACCAGAAGAATTTTACAGATATGTTTATAGACTGATTTGCTGAAATTTCATGTGATGTAATTCCTGTTGTTAATGAATTCAAAGGAGGCAGACCAATTTCCACGCAGTCTGTGGCTTTAGTTTATTGTAAAATGATTCACTGAAACTGGAAAGAAACCCTTTGTTGGTTTGTTTTTTTTTTTTTTTCCTATGGAATATTACATTTGTCTTTCTAAGCTAATTTAAGCACATTTTAGAGTTACTCGTTAAGGACCGTATGTGAAAAATTATTGTTATGTGTCTGGCAACTTTGATCATCTTGGTTCAGAACTGATCTGGTTTTCAGCAAGACCTTTTTTTGTGAAAGGTGTAATACTGAGTTTATAGTTCTCAAGCTATATGAAACTGATACCAAAGATTGGTCTTTTTATGATTGTTGTGGTATTTTGTGTGATCTCAGTCTAGTTTTAATGAACCTAAGCTTCATAAGCCTCGTCGTAAATAAATTAAGTAGGTAAGACTCTGTAGGAAATACTCTGTAGGAAATGAGACCATGTTAAAAAAAACCCAAAAAACAAACAAAAAAACCCCAACAACAACAACAAAACCAAACAAACAAACAAAAAAACAAACAAAACAACAACAACAACAAAAAAACCCCAAAACCAAAAACCCACACATGTAAAAGTCTGAGCTTTATGTTATGATTATCTACAGATTATTTCCTGTGTTGTCCTAACGTAATTTTTACGCATGGCTTCAGGTTAAAATTGCACCAAGCTTTCAAATTAAAACTGCTAGTCAACCTTTGGGTATGTGTACCTTAGACCAGAAGGTGTTTTTAGTGAAAAAAATGGAATGAACCTAAGGCCATGGGTTTTGCTCCTCCCTTCCATTTTGCCTTGCTCCCAGGCTAAATTTGGCATCAGTATGAGTCATTCATCCTTCTTGACCTTGCTTTCGACATGTATTTGCTGAAGAGTGGGAACTCGTTGGCAACCTTTTTGTTAATGTGCCTATCCTCAGAAATAATAAACTTGATTTGGTCATTTCACAGAATCCCTCAGTTCTTTTCCAAATCAGTTCCACATGGTCAGTGCTCCCATAAAATCTTGAAACAAGATACTGATTTTGAAAGTGTTGGCCTCAAAATATTAATCCTGATACTTCAAGGACAATTGGGACATACGTGTGTATGAGGATCCGAAGATCCTCAAGTGGAAAGGAAGGCAGGCACTGCAAAGACTTACTTAAAACTTCACTGTATTTTTACCTGTTCACAGCGGACAGTGTAGTTCTTAGACTTTTTTCCATTCGTTCACAGGACAGAGCATGGATGAATACTCAATAGGCTTAATTATTATAGTTAATATTTTTGATTAAATAAAATGAATGCAAGTTCCAGCTCTTAGCCATTGGATGGGCAATAGGTGATGTTTAGCATCCTACCAGCTTTCTTTTCTTTCAGCATTTCTGTTTAAAAAAGTTTGGGGAGTGCATGTGTGACATTTTCTCCCTGACAGTCATTCATGCAGGCATCTTTCCTTTTCAGTCTCCCAGTGATTCTTATTACAGTTGTGGAGCGGACACTGGGACAAAGCATTACTAGTTAATTTGGAGACCTAGATACACGTTACTGATGTGTGTTTAAGAAAACAAGATTGATTCCCCACCTCTGGATTTTTGGTAGAAAAATATCAGCCTGTGGGTTTTCTCAGAGTGGAGCTTGCCATGTAATTTTCCTACCTTTTGACCTCTTTTGACTTAAGCCTGAATATTCCTTTTTCTGCAAAAGGACCAAAGAACTTATGCATCTCATTACTAACAGTGGGTCACTTGAAACTTTCTGGGACCCTGTATTTGCTGCTTTACCCTGCTGACTGTTCCTTTTCTTCACGTGCTTTTTGGAGAAAGTTAGAATTGATAAACCAACTGCAAGTGTGTTGTTGGGGCCGTTTTTGTTCATTTAAATGATAAAAGTGGTGGAGGAATGCTTCAATTTTCACTGCTGTTTCTGCTTGTCAAGAAATAAGATAATTGCTTACTAACCTCCAGAAAAGATGAGGTTGGTATCAGTAAGGGTAGAAATCTATGGTGTTGGAGAGGGATAAGAACAACATAACGTCAATTCACTTTGGGTCCACTACTCTGAGAATTAAGGAAAAGCATTACTTTGCATGAATTGCAGTTGGTTTCACAGTGCTTTCATAGGACAACTTGGAAGTAACAAACATAAAACCCTGAGATGACAATTCTGTTTAAAAACACAGGTAAAAATAATAAATCATGACCACAAAGAGTCAATAACAAAACACAGTGTAAAAGTAAAATGTTTTAGATAGTTTCCATTCTTAATATGAACACATGTCTAAAAGTTATTAACAACATCCTTGTAAAAGGTAAAAAAAAAAAACCAGATTTTAGGCTGTGCATCTTTATTTGGTTCATCATGCTCTTGAGCATTTCAGTGTGGGCAGAAGGTAATTCTTTGTCCTGGGATGACACAATTTCATGTAAGTAATTTTCTGGCATCAAATATGTTTCCTTTTTTATCTTTTCTTTGAAAACTTCTGTCTATATCTCCTCACATTAAAAAACAAGCAAACAAAAAGCAAACATCACCACCACCCCACCCCCCACCTTCCCAAGGGGAAAAAAAAGAGACAATACCAAAACAAAAGAAACCCCCAAACCAACCAACCAAGCAACATAAAAAAAAGGGGGGGAAGGGATAATCTAGTATTACCACATGGCAATTTATATGCTGATAATGAGTGCAAGAGCATCAGAGAAGAAAATTAATTTTAGTTTAGGGACACTTTTTATTTCATAAATTATTTTTGGTTTTCTAACTCGTCTTGAAACTATCCAAGACATTTACTTTTGCACTGTGTTTGTCATTGTGTAACTTCTTCTGGAAATGTTTGGTTATTTTTAACCTGTTTAAAAATATATTTCTTGGTGGACTAACTTCCTGTTACCCCTATTTCATTTAGCATGGTTGAAAGGTAGCTGCTTGCGTCTGGTTTTGGTGGATAGCCTTTATTCTGTGGAGTTAGCAGAGTGACGAACATATTGTATCTTCATGGGCTGTTACTCAGATGGATTTTCAGGGCGCTGGAAGAACCCACCCTCAGGAACATTGATGCCTTGGCATTGTGGGAATTTAAGTGATCAAACTGACTAGCTTTTTGGTTGTTTGGGTATTACGGGTTTTCCCTCCAATCATCTTTTATGGATTTTTTTTTTTTTCCTTTTTGCTCCTCTTTGAATAATGTGCATGATTTTATCCTTTCATGTTCTTCTTTTGAAGAGAAAAAGAAGAGTGCATGTAGTGCTATAGAAGTTTTTTGAGGTCCACTGCTCTGGAACTCTGCTAGTGTGTGCACCCAAGCTGACCCTGGGAAGCAGGGGTTTCAGGGAGAGAGGCTGCAAACCACTGGTAAACTGAGCAGTGAGTTTACAAGAAAAGAATGTTGGATCGCCAGTGTTGATGCTTGGGTAAGCAATTCATAAAAGAATCCTCCATGTGGAAACTGAAAGGAGAAAAAGTTTATTTAAGGTGGCCTTTAAAAAAAAAAAAAATTGCTTCTTTGGTACGTGGCTACAGCTATATATTTTGCAGCATGAGTCATGAGGGGCTTTATAGTTCTACGTCCCCTTGCATAGGACGAATAAACTTTGGAGAAGAGGAAGTTAAGAGAAAACAGAAGTGTGAATAACTGCTAATGGTGCTCTCTCTGGCTCCATTCAGTCTGCCATTTCATCATACATGAAGGGGGTAATTCAGAGATTCCTTTCTTGGCACATAAGTGGCAACATATGTTTGAACCAGTGAGTGGAAACTGTAGGAAAAAAAATGACAGGCATATGGCAATAGGAAGGCAAGGGAAAATTTGTTGCCCTAATGTTAGCCACATAATTGGTACACTTAACTTCTGAGGGACTGATTTATTTAAACACAAAAATGTATGCTCCATTTATTCAGGTTTTCTATATGTAGCCCATATCTTGTAGTTCCTCCATAATGTCTGTCCAGAGAGCTCTTTGAGGGAGTGCAAGGTGATGTGCAGGGTTCAGAGCCTCTTTGACAAGGAATAGAGAGGAAAATCTGGATGCAAAAACACAAACCTGCCTTCGTTCTTATTCTCATTTTAGAAGAGGAAAAATTGAAAACCTCTTGTGTTTTAACACTCAGTTTTGTGGATTTTTTTTACCACATTAAGTTAGCAAGAATGTTTACGGCTTAATGAAACTTAAGATTTACTGCTTAGTGAAAAGAATAGCTGTCCTGTAAACAGGCATCATCCAAAATAGTGCTTCCAGTGTGAAGTACATGCTGAGGTAACCTGCTGATTTTAGTCAAAGAAGAGTTTCTAACCCATGCACACATCTGTACACAATTGTATGCAAAATGCAGTCTTTCAAACTATATGTGATGTGGAGAAAACATGGGCAGCTTTTCCTGTTTCCTCAGCTAATTTTGTGCCTTAAGTAATAAATTTCAAGTGGGAATGTTTCTGGGAAGGTCAAGATCAAACCTGGCTCTATGGGGCTTTTCTTGACATGCAAAATGCATGTTTAGGAACCTAATTTGGCCTGCAACTGAAAACTCTTCAATCCAGAGAGTATGTTTGCAGAAGATGTTTAAGAGTAAAGCAGTCTATTTTCTTTCTGTTGAAAAATGATTGATCAAAACCTGGGAGAACATCTTACACCACGTTTGCCTTCAGAATTATGGCCTCTTTCTGAAGAGTGGTGGGGCCTTTGGAGAACTGTAAGTCAGTAACTGATTGGTCATGTTATGGCCTGTACTCTGAGGGGATCTTTATGCTTGCATGTACAAGGAACATTTGCTAAATGAGTTTTTAATTCTGTTCACTCTTCTCTCTGACCTCTTCTGTCTCTTGGATTTTATGGTCTAGTGATTTACTTTTAAGATGGTTAAGTCCTGTGTGAGAGTTCATTGCATTACACCAGGAAATGTAGCTTATTTTGGCGAGAAGGACGGATGCATTACCGATCTTACTTGAATTCAAAAAGTATGCAGTGTTAAACTTCTAGAAATAGATTGAAGGGCATCTCTAGCGTCACAAACCCTTCATAATTAGTTCTCTGCGTTGTTAACTAATGCCCTGAAAACTTGAGAAATTTGAGGTAGTTTCTTTACCAGAGCAGCTGATATCACAAATATTATCAGCAAAATGAATGAAAACAAATGCTTTGAAAAAAACCCCTTATGTTATTTTAGTTGTGACCCATGTTAGCAAAAAAGACATCAAAATGCATGGAATTTGTAGAAATCTGTGGAGTTAAGAGGTGGGTTTGTTTTTTTTTTTTCCTTTATATATTGGGGCATGACCTGTTTGGTTTTGTTGTTTTTGTTTTGTTTGTTTTTCCTCCCTTTTTATTTTTAATCAAAAATTAATAAAGAACTACTTCTTTAAGTGGAAAGAGGAGATAGAGTGTATTTAATAATTTTCCTATTTGGCAGCTTCTGTGCGTCTTATTTTACTCAAGTGTAAATGCATTCAGCTCTTATAAGTTGTTTTTAGTAGTTGACTTTGGTGGAATCACTTTCATGCATGCAGAATCCTGTAACTAATTGTGTGGACTAGAGAGATGCAGGTCAGGAGAGAAAAGGAGTTTTATCCTTGTTTTGGGGCCCTGCCTCCTAATTATGAATCCATTTTCGTAGACTGCATTTAAAGAAATTTAGCCCATCTGCTGTTCCATTTGTTTGAGTTTGAGTGATTAACCACTAAGGGAGATGACCCATCAGCTGATTTGAGTTTTTCCTTGAATTGGCCATCACACCAGCAAAAAAATGCTGTGAGGACTTGTCCTTTTTGAGGTAGAGCTTTTTGCTTCAGTGTGTTGGCTAAAACATAGCAACTAATATCCATTGTCAGGTGACAGAAGAGAGTCGGTGCGTGGCTCTTATGTCATTGTATTCCATCACCATGAATCTGTAGTCACAAGATGTGGCATTTTTATGGTGTAAGAAACTCCAAATGGTTCATACAGCCTTTTTAAGCAATGAGGTTGCAAAATGTCCATGTGCCATGGCTGACAACCATCCTGCAGAAGAGCAAATTTCAGACAGACATGTGCAGGCTGCCTGCTGGGCATGGAGCACACGTGCACGTATTTCTTGTGTAATGCTAACAACCTTTTAAGCATAAGTGAACTCATCCTATTTTCCCCTTCTTTTCTTGTGTCCAACAGCAACTCTACGGCTCTGTGTTCCTTCAATCCCCCCACAGCGAATGCTGGATGAGAGCCAGCCATTGCTACCATCCTTCCCTGATTGAAGGCTGAAATCTGTGGGGTTTTTTGCCACCAGAAGTCTTACCTTTCCTAATAAAGTCACATATCATTCTTAGATCAGCTGAGCTTTAGGAATTTACCTACGAGACATGGCAATTAGTTGCCCTATAAACAGTTGCTCTGGCTTTTTTTATGAGCTGCATACGGGTGTGTAGCTCTGACTTCTGAAAACATGCCCACTTTCTGCCTGCTTTGTAGAGAATTCAGATAGATAATCTGCTTAAGTATCAGTGGAATGATGCTTGTGTTCAAATTTGTGGATACATAGGTTTTGAGAAAATATTTTGGCCAAGTGTGTTCCTTAGAACTAATTCAGGAGCTGGTTCAAGTACTTACTGCAAGAGCTGGGTCAGAGGGGACATGGAGCAAGGGAGAGGGGCTTGCTTTCCATGCTCTGAATTAAGAACTGTCTGATGCTCAGTTTTCAATAGACTGGTTTATTTGTAGACTTAATTAGTAGTGCTGACAAAATCAGTATCTTCTTCTGGTATTTAACTTGTATTTGTCTGGTTTGCCATCAGGGCATTGGAGAAGCCATTTTCAATCCTGGTCTACCTTTGACTTCTTAGCACTAGAATTGTGGGATGTTGATCAGAAATGTAGCTTTCTCCTTAACGTACAGACCTGCTGACCTGAAATCCCGTTAAATTTGACACCCGGAATTTGAAATGCAGCAATCTCTTTATGCATCTCTCCCTACCTTTTTTACCAAAACCTTGTTCTTAGTTCATTTGATGCATCTTTCTTCAGGACAAAGGAAGATGTCTAAAAATCTATCATACTGTGAAGAAGACTACCAGCAGTGCCTCTGGCTTTAAAGACAGTGGTGTGATCAGTCAGTGCTGACCTGCCTGATGTGTATCATACCTGTGTTGTTACACAGCAGAGAGTGTGAGCTATTTTGAGGAGTCGTAAATTGGCTTTGGTTTGGATATCACAGTTATGTTTGGGTTTAACGTGCCTTTTCTAATGCTGAGAAGATGGGATGTCCTCTCAGCTGAGACTTTTAATAGAGTAGACTTCAAAAGCTTCTTCAAAATTTAGAAATCTTTAAATCCTTTGGTCTGGTGTCATTGGAGTTATTTTGGTGGGCGGATTTAATAGAGGCTACGTGGTTTCCCTTGCTGCAATGAGTTTCTTTTCTGGGTCATGGGGATCAGGTGTTTTGTTTACTTCCTCATCCTGCCCAGATTGCTGCTGCTGTTGTAGTTGCTTTTTTATGTTGAAGTTTTGCCTAGAGATGATTAAGAATTGCATGCTCTGAAGAGATCTCTGGGTAAACTAGAGAGCCAACAAATGTAATGCTTTTGGGGTTTTACTGCAAATGATAATTTGAAGTTTGTAAATATTCTAAGCGGAGGATGCAACATGATTGGAGTAGAGAACCTATGTAAATATTAGGGGGTTTAAGTCTAGAATATCTTCTGGTGCTATTTTATACCATTTCCTTTTAAGCAGAATGTTTGTATGTTTTCAAAAGATGTCAACTCCTAGGATGTTAGCTAATTAGTGTGGAGAAGTTGGTGTATAAAAATAACCTACATGTAGACTGATGAGTTAAGTATTTCAACAGTGTAAATAGATGATAATAATTGAAACCTAAACTCAGCTTTTGAGATTATGGTCACCAGATCAGGAATATTGCCTGCCTCTCCCCTGGGAAGTAGGCATTGCAAATTCCTCTTCCTTTTCTTCCTTCTCCTTCCAGGAATCCCAAAGCATTCTAATTTCATTTTTTTTCATAATTGTTTGTCTGTATTTAGGGCAACAAGAAGAGCCATTGCCATTTCATAGTGACTTGGTAGTCAAACATGAAAACATTGCCTAAACTAAGTTTAATAAAATTCACTTTAATATTTCCTAGTGTTGTGGGTTGTGGTTTTTTTGGTTGTTGTGTGTGTTTGTTTGTTTTGTGTGTGTTTTGTTTTGATTTTTTCGTTGTTTTCGGGTTTTTTTCTGATTGCAGATAAAGATTTTCTGGCTGTATTTAGAATGTTGCTAAAGAAAATGGAAAAGGAGGTGTGAAATCTACTTTTGTTTTTAAGACAGAAACGCAACACATTGCTCTGTGCAACTCATTGTATTGAGGCTGCAGCTCTTATATGATGGATATTTTTGGAGGTTAAATTTTATTTTATTTGTTGTGCTTGCAGTAAAAACTTTTGTTTATCAAACAGCCGAAGTATAAAGGTTTCAAGCTGTGACATTTTTTATTCACTTCAATAACCTGCAGCAGTACAAAGTGTTGCAGCACAAAAAAAGACAGTGGTGGGGAGTGTAGTATAACCTTTGCTATGTGTAATCCTTTGTGGTTTCTGTTGACATGGCTGAATAGAAGACAATCTATAAGCATAAAGCTTAGCCAAATCTAATCTAGTTTGATTGGAAAATTAAAATAATAGCAAAATCACATAACGGGTTCCTGAGTTATGTTTTTGATCAGAAACAACAGGTTCAACTTTCTTCTATTCGTTATGAGAGGGATAAGCAGTGGATAGTGCAGGTACCAAAGCTGTTATCAGAACATAATCTGATGAATAAATTGACTCTCACAGCTTCAGTTGTTTTTTCCTCCCAGGGATTGTATTGCCAGTGCAGTTTTTAAGAGCAACAGACAAACTATGAGATTGCAGGGTATGTATTTCTTACAGCACAGTTTGTAAGGAACCCTGTGCCAGACCTCATCCCAAGTTTGTGCAGTTATGGATAACTTGAGGCTTTGGGTGGATAAATATTTCTCCTCTATTTCTTTCTCCAAAACCACATTTCAGATCAGGAGAGCCAGTCTGTTACTATCGAGGTTGAGCATGGCCTGCCAGAACAACAGTTTGCTTTTTTTCTTTTACTATCATTCTTTAAGGCAAGGAGTCCTGTGTGGGCTTTATGAACTGTCCTCCTGTCCTGTAGCCCCTTCTCTTCTGACCTCCTCCATGAAATGAATGTGTCTTTCATGTTGGAGGACACGTGTGTTACAGGGCTGTAACAACAGCATTTTGCTCATGTGATGTAGTTGCCTGACCTTTCATGGGATGTTAGGGAGACACCGCGGTTTGGACTTAAACACCCTTGTAGTCAATTTTGTTGGCCTGCTCTGAGAGAAAGGCTAGGAACTTCTGGTCAAATTGAGTGGAATGTTTTCTTCTGCTGTTCTGTTTATAATTTGTTTCTTTATTCTGTTCTTAAGCCTTCCTGACTCCTTTTCACAATGTGCTTTCTCCTAGATGTTTTTCAAAGGCATTTACAGTTATTCAGAAGTTACTGGATATGTAGGAAGTAGCTTTCAGCATGTGTTAGCAAGTATCATAATTGGATTCCATATTCTTCACAGCTTGCTGATAGGATGCTATCAGTAACATGTAAGCTGGCTACATGAAAGCATGTGTGTGTTCCTGTACATGTATACAGATAAAGTCTCCCTTTAGTCCTGATGCAGACTTCTAAGTAAGATCCCAACTTAGGTAAGGAACTATGTAATAGTCTCCTTCCCAGGAGAGGGAAGTTATTGATAATGTCTGTGAAAGGCTGGCTAGAGGCTACAGGGTAGATTTGGTGGCTCTGACTTGTATTCCAGACTATCAACAGAAGTTGCAGTTGGAGGCCACAAGGCCTGTCACACTCTCTGCTGAGCTAGTGGCTGAGATAATCCTAGGGCTGCATCTGAGCAGATGATGTTTGAAAGAATTGAATGTTGTCTGTGAGACACATGTATGTACACCTTTAGTGTGGAAGAATCCTGAATAACATGTATCAAAGGATGAGGACATGTGCAGTAAGAAATCATAGAACGGTTTCAGTTGGAAGGTTGTCTAGTCCAACCGCCCTGCAGTGACCAGGAACATCTTTTACTAGATCAGGTTGCTCAGAGCCCCATCTAATCTGACCTTGAGTATTTCTAGGGATGAGGCTTCTACCACCTCTCTGGACAGCCTGTTCCAGTGTTTCACCACCCTCATCGTAAAAAGAATTCCCATATATCTAGTCTAAATCTACCCTGCTTTAGTTTAAAATCATCACCCCTTGTCCTGCTGTAATGGGATTTGCAACAGACTGTCCCCATCGTTCATATAGACCACCTTTAAGTACTGAAAGGCCACAATAAGGTCTCCCCAGAGCCTTCTCTTCTGCAGACTGAAAAACTCCAGCTCTCATGGCAAACCCTTCAGCCTGTGCACCTTTCCTCTGCACAACCAATGAAATGCTATACTTTGAGAAGCATGAGTATTGCTTACTCATTAGGGCTTGGGTGACGTCTTGAGTTTCTTAAGGTGTACAATTAAAGAAATCACATTCAGTGAACAACACAGTGTATTCTGAAAAGCTTTTATATGAAATGGTCCAACCTCCCTTTTGGTCCTAAATAAAACTTAAAGATAATGATACATGTTGATATCAGAGCCTACGTACTGCTGTGCTAGGACACATTCTATCAGGACTCTTGACAATGACTGACATAGGATGCCTAACTAAAGTGTAGGAGTAAACAGGGGCAAAATATTTTTTCTCGGATAATGTCTCATTTTGTTTTCAAATAGGAGAGATACTTTTGATCTCAAAATAATAATTTTTGTTTCTTTTTCCTGCTTGTCACTGAATCCTCAGAAACAACTAATTCAGTGTGCTGACTGAATTTCCTAAATTCTGTCAGCAGAACTTCCTAACCACTTGGTCTCAGACACTTCTGGTAAAAGTGAATGTCATAACCTGATATAAACACAAAACTTTTTAATATACTTTTCAGTTTGAAGTTACCCTGTTTTTGTGTTAGTAGAGGCTCTTTTTTTTTTTCTGTAATGTGAGATAAATTAAAGAACAGCTCCTGAACTCTTCATGACGCACTGTGTATTTTTGAGATTGTATATTACGAGATTGTGTCCCTTCTTTATATATAAAACAACAAATCCTGCAGAGAGAGTAGATGGGATAAGTGAATGTATGAACATGTATAGATATTTTACTGAATAGGGTCATTTCACTTCAAGGATAGAATGCAATAAAGAACATCAGATGTGCAAAATTCTCAATGAAAATGTATCTCAATATAGCTATGTGCAAAAATATGACTGTATTTTTGCATGTGTGTGTATATTTACAGACCTATGCTCATCTAATGCATTAATGTCAAATTCTCAAAAACGTGGTGACAAGAGAGGACCGTTTTAGCTCATGTGAAGACAATGTGCTTTAGTAATTTCTCCATCCCTGGAGAGCTTATTAAACACTAAACAAAATATGTCAGCATGTAACTGATTGAGTGTTTTAAATTACTCACTTTTGTTTGGCTCTTGGCCAGCTCCTTATTGCAGAGGGCTGTGGCAAACAAAACCTGTAATTTACATTGACAATGATAATACGCAGTTTATTCTGCTAGCTTGTCAACTCAGAGTCTTTATAAAGTAAGCATTCAAACAAAGCTCAAGTTCTTAATGTAAACACATTTTGTAACTCCAAACTTAGCCAAATAGTGATTGGTTTGTTTCTTTCCCCTCTTTCAGTGAAAATACCATGATATGTTTTTCCTTTCCTTTGGCAATAAACAGAGATATACCAACTTGAATGAGGAAAGACATCAGTAATCTAGGAACTTAATTTCTCACATTTCTTTTTTTTTTTTTTTTTGACCATGCATGTTGAGTGCAAATTTCCTAATAATTTTACTACCAAATGTATCATCCTGAGAATTAACACTGCTCCACCATATCTGCTCATCATGTTCACTTGCTTCAAGCTCGAAGAATGGAAGGTAGTGGGCTTCTGTAAAATCTGTAACTTCCAGGTATTTCTGGGACTTTGCAGTTTGCGCTTTTTTTTTCCCATTTGCTGGATGACTTTTCTTCCGAAAGGGTGTTTATTCCTCTTTAAAAACTGAAATGTGAACTCTGATTGTGTAGAATGGTAAGAAATATGCATGGGCAGATGTAATACACGTGAAATGCTTAAGCCATGTCAGAGTCAGTGATCAATACTAGCACATGAATGGTTCAAAAAACTGTGCTGCAAATGTGTTACAAATGTAATACACAGCCCAGTAAAGATTTATCTTTCAAATTGCCTATTCAAAGAGAGGTTACAGAAAGAAGTAGTGATTCTAGCTGAGTTATCTACAAGTTACGACTTTTGGAGTGGGATTTTAGTCCATGTGAAGACACCTATCTTCAGTCACTTGAGGGGGAGCTGTCATGAGTACATTTCCATGGAGAGTGCTGGGAGCTTAGCTGCCTACCTTACAATGGAGGCATCCAAATAAAGTCACTTACTTTAGAATCACACCTCTAATGTCAAACATGGGCTACAGTTTACATTTTGTTTGTGAACATAATTTACAGCTAGAGTTGAAAGCAGAGAGGGGAACGTGAGTGCTAGCAGGGCAAAACTTGTTCCATGTTGAGTAAGCTTGCTAAAAGGTGAGGTAATTTACCTATTATAAGATGGTCTGGATACTTCATAGAAGAGTGGAGAAATAGAAACATATGAAGAGAAAGTGAAGGTTAGGATTTTTTTGGGGGCTGCAACCAAAAATATGTGCTTTGCCACATTAACTGCAAAAATAGGTACTCTCTATAGACCTGTTGACAAGGATCAAAAAGGAAGTTTTATGATTTTGATACTAAGGACTTGAAATATCTGAGGACAGATGGATCAGTAGAGTAGAATTCTATATTAAAAATAAATAAATAAAAGAAAAAGAAACCATTAGGAATATCTGCTTAGTATATACTTTATGAACTGTAGCACATAGTTGTATGTACTCTCTTGTCTTATGTAGTTGTCCGAAATGTGATGACAGTGAGTAAGACTTGGCACCAGTAATGACCTATGTGTTGTGTCGTCATTTCATTTTACACTTGAGGAAAGTGAGGTGTTTGTGTTAAATAAGGAAGTGTAATGACTTCTTCAGTGTTATGTAGCAAATCATCAGCTTTTCCCTTTTCCCACTGTAATTAGAACAGCTGAACAAACAAGATGAGGAGAATTTTGTTAAAGAATTAAGGTAGAGGTCTGGATGCTGTGTGAAAGTGGAATGGTGTTCAAATGGTTCGGGATGGTTTTTTCTGAATTCATGATCTCAGTGTCATCTTGTATTGGGATCCAAGTACTCCAGTGTCCTAATTCTTGAAGATATGTCAGTGTCTTAAACATTCATGATGTACATTTTGCCTTACTGCCCCTTTTTTTTTTTTTTTTTTTTTTTTTTGTGGATTCAACTGATGAGGACTCGGGGTATGTTCTTTCCAGCCTTTGTAAAGATAAGTGTAATTGAAGATATTTTTAATATTTTTCTTTTAAAAACAAACAGCCTCTCCCTCTCTCCTTGGAGGTAGGAGAGCTCTGCTTTTTTTGGAGATTTTTTTAAAAGCCTAACTGTTCCAGTGAGCTCAGCATCTTCATTCCTCTCCCCATTATTATGAACTGCTGCATGCCTGAATGCATTGGGAGGTCTGGCTGCAGTTCTTTAACAGGGGGAAGGCTGCAGGCCTGAGCTCTTTCTGAAACTATGACCCCACATGTTAGTACTTACTTCTTGATAATTTGACTAAATATTTCATTATAGATACTTTCAGGTGACTTTTGCATGGGTTCCTATAATCTAAATCACTTTGATTTTTTGGACTAAAAGAAGGAAAAAGATTGTGATGTTCTCTAACTAACCAGATATTTAGCTTCTGATCTTACTTCCTCATTTGGGTGCAGTTAAGGATGGATAGCTTTTTCTGTGAGGTTTGTAAAAAAAAAAAAGCATTATTTGCTGTGGAAAAAAGTTGTTTGTATAGTGAAACAAAAGAAATTATGGAAGGTTTTTTTGTGGCTGGATTTTTTAGTGACCAATAATGTGCAAGTAACTAAGCTTTCTGCCCTGTTAGGACAAAGAAAGTTTGGTGTCAAACTGGACTCTTGCTTAATAACCTGGCCACTAAAAGATAGCAGCTTTCAAGAACCCTGTAAGCATTTAATAATTTAGAGGGCTTTGCCTCTCCTTGCATTTCATTTGAAATTAGCTGAGGGATGAGAAAATTGGTTGATGCTGGATAGGTTCACAACTCTAAGAAACTTGGTGAAAAATTGGTCTTTGTATACATCTATTTCAAATGATTCTAAGTAAGTAGTCAGACCCTTGAGTTTTGTTTTTATGCACATCAAAGTGCACAAAGAACACACTTATGCTGGGAAAAGGGTAAATGAACTGCTGTGAGCTCAGTTAGTCTTGCTTCAGTGCAGATACCAGGATTAACAGGATAGAAGGGCTAAGTATTGCTCAATTTAAGGACAGATTGGGAAGGAGAGCAGACTTGGCACATGATTCTTCTTTCCACTCAAATGACTGGAGTATTTTGTGTTTGCCTGTTTGCAGTTCTCTTCTTTACTATAGCTTCTTCTAATTAGTTGGTGAATCAAATGAATTGTTCTTGAGTTCTCCTTGAGTTACTCCTAGAATCTCCTGTTAAAAACCAGTGCTGTCTCCTATTTCTCTGTGTTGTTTTTTGGTGTTTTGGGGTTTTTTTGTTTGGGTTTTTTGGGGTTTTTTTTTGGTTTGGTTTGGTTTTTTTTTTAAGGGAGTAATTATCCACTGCCTAATTCATCAGTTTCTCATTGAAGTTCTTTTACAACACTGTTTCATCCTGGTAAGGTGCTACTAAGCTTGTTACTTTGCATTGTACAAATTTGATCTGAAGCGTTTTCTGCTACCAGGTCAGCTTCAGACGGCTTCACAGACTCTCTTCACAGAGAGAGTCTAATGTGAAAACAGCCTTGACTTCCCAAACAGTGGAAGCTGATGCTGTCAGTTAGGGAAAAATACAAACGAAAAAGAACTAATCTTGTGGCAAATGAACCAAATTAATTTTATGCCTCAGTGTTCAGAGGAGAAAAACGTCCAGAGCAATTCCATGTTCTCCACTTTGAGTAGGATGCAGGCTTCCCGCTTTTGGTGGGTGGATTTTAACATACTGGTATTTGTGTTTCTTGTATGTTATCTTTGTTTACACATATGTTCCCTTTAAGCAATCTGTTATTAAATTGCTTAGTTTGCTTTACGGAGAGTATTTTAGTTGGTTTTGATTTGCTGGCACACATTTACATGGAATCTGCTTTGTCAGTATTGTTAAATTGTTTCTGTGGTGTCTTCAAGGGATTTACTCTTTTAGATGATCTATTTAATTGAGTTTCAATTGGTGTTATGTGTTTATCCCCCCTAAAGCTAGATATGATAGTTGGTTTTTGTTTTCTTTCCTCCTACCTCAAACAGGTTGAATTTGAGAACTCACCTCTGGCTTTTCAATATTTACAGCATGGACCAGTTCATGACTCTAGTAGGAACAAAACCTGTAGCTTGTTCCTATTATTGAAATTTATGATTAGATGCTTTACAAAAAGTTTGAGTATTTAAATAGCTATTTTCTGTTATTCTCTAGTGTGATGTTTCCCCTTATTTCTGCCCTTTCTACTTTTCATCACTATGTGTGGTAAGTGTCATTATTTTGGATTGATGGTTAGTAGTCTAGCATTTATTTATTATCTCTTTAGATATGAACTTCAACTCACAGAAAGTCTGGAAATGCTATTACAGAGTTAAATATATCTGTCTGTAATATCTCAGTTAGTGACAGCATTGGCTGCAGTGATCACAGTATTGTGGAGTTTGGGATACTGCTGAGCACACTGCAGAGTAGTTCCAAGATAAAGGTTTTAGACTTTAGAAGAGCAAACTTCAGCTTGCTTGGGGCTCAGCTTGAAGGGATCCTGAGGGAATCTTCCATGGAGGATAAAGGAGCTAGTGAGTGTTGGGAGTTTTTCAATGCTCTCCTAGATACACAAAACCACTTCATCCCCTCTCATCTTGCTCATCTGGAGCAAGAGACCCCCTTGGCTTAACTGAGAGCTTCTGGGTCTGCTCAAAGCTGAACGGGAAACATACCAGAGATGGAAAAGTGGAATGATAGCTGTTGAAAATTACAAGGGCATTGCCAGGGCATGCAGAGATGCAGTTAGGAAAGCAAAAACTCGCATTGAACTGAAATTGGCCAGAGGTGTCAGAAACTTAAGAAAGGCTTCCTCAGATAGGTTAACAACAAGCAGAAACAGAGGGAGAATATTGGCCCACTATTAAACAGGGGAGGTGAACTAGTTACCAACAATGCTGAAAAGGCAGAGGTCCTCAACACCTTCTTCACCTGTCTTTACTAACACTGTTGGGTCCCAGGCCATGGGAACAAAAATCCAGGTTGATGCAGAGACAGACCCACCATCAGTGAAAGTTTCCATGGAGGACGCAGGTACTTACAGGCCCATTAGGCTCACTTCAGTCCCTGGGAAAGTTACGGAGCAAATCCTCCTGGGTACTATCTCAAGTAAACTGAAGTATGTGATTGGGAAAAGCCAACATGGGTTCACTAGGGGCAGATCATACTTGACAAACTTGATTGCTTTCTACAGCAAAGTAAACTGCTTGATTGATGAAGGGCATGTGGGGGACATTGTCTACCTGGACTTTCCCAAGGCTTTTGTTGCAGTCCCCCACAGCCGTCTTGTGGAGAAACTGACATGTTATGATTTAGATGAGTGGTCTGTACAGTGAGCAGGGAACTGGCTGACAGGCCATACCCAGAAGGTGACAGTAAATAATTTGTTCTCAAATTGACAGCCAGTCACAAGCATGGTCCCCCAGGCATCAATACTGGGCCTCATGCTATGTAATATCTTCATAAGTGATTTGGATGTTGGGATCAAGAGCACCCTGGTGAACTTTGCAGATGACACCAAAAATAAGTGGGGAAGTTGACTCTGTAGAAGGGAGAGCCACCCTCTAGGAAGACCTGGACAGGCTGGAGGAGTGGGCTAGCAGGAACCTTATGAAGTTCAGTGGACACAAGTGTAAGGTCTTGTACCTGGGAATACATAACTCAGGAATGCAGCTCATAGTGGGATCCACGTGGCTGGAGAGCAGCCCTGTGGAAAGGGACCTGGGGGTCATGGTAGACAACAGGCTCAGTGTGAGTGAACAGTGTGCTGCAGTGGCAAAGAAAGCCAACAGGATGCTGGACTGGGTTAACAAGGGCATCACCAGCAGAGATAAAGAAGTCATTATCCCACTCTGCTCAGCACTGGTCAGACCACACCATCAGTACTGCATTCAGTTTTTATCCCCTCTATAAAAAAAGATGCAGACAGGCTGGAGAGGGTCCAGAGAAGGGCCCCAAGGATGATCAGGGGACCAAAAGACCTGCTGTATGAAGAAAGGTTGAGAAAACTGGGTTTGTTCAGCCTTTAGTAGAAAAGGCTTAGGGTAGACCTTATTACCATGTACATGAAAGGTGGCTACCAAGCAGATGGAGACTCCCTTTTTACAAAGAGTCACATGGAAAAGACAAGGGGTAATGGGTACAAGTTATTCCTGGGGAGATTTCAATTGAACTCCAGAAGAAAATTTTTCGCCATGAGAACAATTAGACATTGGAATGATCTCCCAAGGGAAGTGGTGGATTCCCCTACACTGGACAGTTTTAAGACTCAGCTTGACAGGGTGCTGGGCCAGATCATTTAAACTATATATATAATTTTAGTTTGGTTTGGTTTTTCTGGTTTGTTGGGTCTTTTGTTGGTTGGTTGGTTGTTTTTTCATTTTACCTTGAAAGGTTGGACTAGGTGATCCTTGAGATCCCTTCCAAACTGGTATTCTAGGATTCTATGATTTTCTTATTTCACTCTCCACTTTTCTGCTTTCTTTTCCTATATCAGTATAATTAGTTCTCTCATCAGATTTAAATATTTTATCAAAAATATAATCATATCCTTCTGAATGTTTTCTTCCCACACACTTGGAGAAAGACATTCTGTCTGTGTCCACAATTAAAACTTGAACAGTCAAGTTTTTATGTTGAATTCTTGGACTTGCATTTATATAGGAGCCCTTACACTCTTGTTCTTTTTCTGTATTTGTTTTTTTTAAACTCTGCTTAGGCTGAAATGCTGTTTGGTTAGACAGAGCTTTGCTATTTCCTGTCAAACTTCATTAACTGCTTTAATGCTTTATTTCCAAGAATACCGAGTTTACTGATTGCATCCCAAATTGATGTGTCATCCTGAAGTGCGCATGCCTTTGCACCTACAAATTCTCTGCCAAGTTTAAACAGTCTTCATTTTAAACTTAAATACCAGCAGCCTATTTTTATTTTATTTTAGGTAAAGTTTGTGCATCCTATTCCAAAAGTCTAATAAACCTGAACCCTTTCTTCCTGCATCATTTTCTTAACTACTTACTGAAATGCTATTTTGCTGCCTGAACTTGCACTTTGGTACTAGGACCGTTTCAAAGATGTAGTCATGGAGACAGACTTGTAGTCAGGTTGCTAAAAAGCTAATTTTGTCTCCAGGCACTTTGCAAATTCCTTTATGTGGTGTTATTTTTATCATGAATGGCTCCTTCTCAGTTTTCTCCAAGAAATGCTCTGGATGCCTCCTGGGTATTATAAAACCAACTGTCTTTGCATTCAGCAATCAAAATACCTAAGGGCAAGACTGTGTATACTGTTTTGAGACTCGGATCTTTGCATATGTAAGCATTCAACTGCACGCTTTAATGAAATGCTGGCAGTGAAATCTGAAATAATATTAAATTACTTTAATTTTAAGATTGGTCACAGACAAGAAATTTAGATCAGACTAATCTTAAAATTTGATAATGCATATAAGCATGTATGGAAAACAGCTTGCTATATAATTAATGTAAGATAAATGTTTTATTTTACAAAGCTAGTAAAAACTCTGTTTGGAATGCTTGCTTGCCCTTCTTTGCATTGAAGTGCTACCTTCTCTTTCTTTGCACCTGAAGTTAATACAGAGTTAAAGAAGATGGAAATTCATAGATGTCAGGATCTTGAATCTGTAAGGTACATTCCATTAATAAAACTCTATTGAGTTACACACTGTGCTGTTAGATGTTCACTATTGCAAGAAATTTTGCTTTCCAAAATGGTATTTTAAACCTCCTTACCCCTTGGTAAACTGAAAGCTTAGGAAGCTAAATCAGCTCAGGATTTGTGCCCTTCTGTAGGTTCATGACTGTATATTTCAATCATCTTTTATTTCTATGCCAAATACTACACTGAGACCTAAAGCACGTACAGAGGATAATCATAGTCTTCACTGTCTTTTCAGGAGAACCCAACTGTGCAAACTCTGGGTTTATTCGTTGCTCCTTCCATCAGAGCTGCAGTGTTGGCTGTTATATTGTGTTCAGAGACCATGAGAAAACTGGGTTCTGACCCAAAGTTGATCTATATAAGGCTAATATTTCAATAAGAAATGTGGATGAAATACCATGGATTTAGAAATGTGGTGCTGTTATTACAGTGGTGAAGCTTTGAAGAGCATGTTTACAAGGTCCTTTGAGTTATTAATATAGTGGATTTGCTTATTTATATTCTATAGTTTTTATTTCCTACGCTTAAGTCTAGTCTATAAGGATTTTGAAGGTTTATAGCAAATTTAGAGATATAAAAAGTTAAGTAATTTTATCCAATGAGTGTGTTTATCCAAATATTTCATCAAACTTCTCTATTTCCTTTTTAGAAGGCCAGTTAGGGACAGGCTGACTCATTCCCCTGTCTGACAGAATGCAAAGACATCCAGAGTTTATCTGGCAAGACTAGTGTAAAAAAAGGAGAATTTTAAGATTTCAGGGAGTGTGTCTTGCTTCTCAGTTCCCCAGTTGGATGTAAGATAAAATTTTCAAATGAGAAACATGTGAAATCTTGTCTAAACGTTTGAATAAGTGATGTCCCAATTTCCTGATGACTTAAATGCAAATTGTAGGATCTGAACATTCCTAAAAGTCATCTTAGTAGTCATAAATTTATACATCGGAATGAAGTTTATAGAGCTAAGAATTTTCTGATAAGTCTAAAAGTCTTAGCATACAAATCAAACTGAAGGGAGAGGAGGGTACACAGTCTCCATTTCTGCTAGGTTTTCTTTCCTTTTCCACAGGCTCATCTGGTCTTGTTCAGGTTTTTTTCCCAGGTTGGGGGGAGGAAGGAGGCTAGCATAGCATGTAGGGAAGTCCAAGTGAGATGGTAGCAATTATGATTGACTGAAATGGAAGGATAGTTCAAGAAAAACACTGTTTTGTTACCTATACCCTGATAATGTCTATGGAGCACGTGTCTTTCCCCGGTGACTTGAAGATACTGTGAATCAAAGTGCAGAGGCTAAGGAAATTCCCAGGAGAGTGGGAGAGAGACAAGGCTCTGACTGGCTTTAAAAGTGAAGAGCTCTGTTCAAATTGTGGGGTTTTAATCAGCTCTCATAATTTCAAGCAAAATGTGCAACTTGAAAGGTACTGTCAAGGAAGTAAATAAGGCATTTTCTGAAGTGCAGATTGAGTGGATTTCTTTTTTAGTGCCATAACTTGATGTTGTCTCCACTGAAGCTGCTAGGACTCTCTTGGGCAGAGGATGACAGCCAGACCAGTGTAAGGTATATCTCATCAGTAAGATACACACATTTGAAAACAACCGTGTTCTGGATTCAGTGAGTTTCCATTCTTCTCCAACGCTCTTGGCAAATATTAGAGTCTGCAAGAAGGTAACTGATGCTAGGCCAAAATTGGCAGACGTAAATCAGTTAGCTGCCTGGGTATTTTCAGAGTTATTGTCCCTTTGGCACTTCTAATTTCCTATTTTGGAGGTGAATAAAACTTCTGTGGCAAAATACTTCCCCTCTCCCATTTCTGTAACTTGAGCCCATCACAACTGTTAGTTTAGGGTTGGTTTTTTTTCTGCTTGAAAATAAACATTGTCAATGATAAACTAATGGTTCAAAAGCCTTTAGCACTGGAGCCTTCTGTTGTCAGTATGTCTGTACAAGCTCTAGCTTTTACCAGGTGTCTTCCCAAGCACACACTTTTCTGTGGGAGGGTGAAGGGAGTGGTTAAGTCTCTCTGCCTGCTCAGTCTTTAAAATTCCTTCAAACCATGCCTCGCAGGGGCAATGTGTCGAGTTTTTGTCCCAAGGGGTGTGCAGTTCTCCTTTTGGAATTGTCCTTAAGCAGCAGTTTGCTGGAGCCCACTCAGACTCATCTTAGGGTTTTATATGCTATGGTTCTCAGCTGGGTCTGCGTGTGTGACCAGAATGAGTGCCTTAGGGTTCTTTTCCAGTCTTAGCCAAGTATCTAGAGATCTTTCAATAGAGTACCAATCCTATCAGGAAGAACTGTATAGAGAAGGAATTACCAAGTGAGTAGGAAAGTATAATTTTATTTATGACAATGCAACTTTTAAAGAACAGGGATTGAGAGCTTTCTGTATTTCAGACATTTAAAATGAGAAGCAAAATTGTCAACAGTGTGTTTGGAGAACAACCCTCTGTTGTCAAGGATAAGACTAAAAACCCAATGTTTTTTCTTGTATCTGTGTCCTCTACTCCCACTTCCTGCTCTGAGCCACCCACCCAACCTCTCTCGCCCCATATAGGAGTCTGAAACATAAATTTTAAAAATTAAAGTTCATGTGACCTTCATATGACCTCCTGGCCTTTCACTTAATTTCTGAATTTATACAAGTTCTGTGGCTTTTTTTTTAATCTTCATAGCAGAATGGTTCAAATATTGAACATAATTTTTCAGTGTATTTGGTTTTTTGGTCTTTTGAAACTAAATAGATTGTGTTACCTTGTCCAAGCGTATGGTGTTTTCCTGAAAGGTTTGCAGTGTGCATTGCAGGCTCAAGAAACAAAAAAATAATCTATTGATATGAAAATCAGAATGATCATGTAAGAAGATTTTGGCATTTGTTTTTCAGTAATCTCTGTTCTTAAAAGATTTAGTGGTACTAATTTTCTTTTTTATTCTCTGTTTAAAATTAATGTCTTAGCACAGAGGCTGAGAGCATGTTATTTTTCTTAAACTGCTTTGGTCTCCCATGTATGCTGCTTTCATATGTGTTTATAATGCTCGGAGATTTTGTAGCTTGGCATAAATGCATTGGAGCTCATATTATGCCATGGGAAAGTTAGTTATGAGTTTAGACCACAGGTCTCAGTAACTGATGTGTGACCTACATTCTCAGTTCTCATGGCCATTTTTCACTTGACCGTTCTTAAGGTATGAAACTAATTTTAGCACCTAAATTTTTCTGCCACAAGATCTTAACTTCTTTGAGATTCCTCCTCCTCCACACTCAAACAAGAGCATAGCTTTTCCCATAGCAGTTGCTTGTTCTGGAAAATTATGATAGTGTCAAACTTTCTATCCCAGAGAATGACTTAGGGATTTTTCTCTCTGTCTGATGGTGTGTGTTTTCTTTTCAAACTTCAGTAACAAATTCCTGTGCCAATTTCTTCCTCTCACAGCCCCACCCTGCAATGAATCAGAAGTGCACCGTGTCTTTTTTTGGTCACAGGTCTTGGTGCAGTCATCTGCTTCTATTGTTGCTTATTATTAGGCTAATTATGCTGCACTGCCCATGGAGCAGTTCAAGTCTTATTTGGAATTGTAAATTGGTGACTAGAGCTAGTGCCCCTTTACTGAGGGCAGTGCATCACCATGAGCATATTTGGCCAGCGCTTCATCGTCTGTGCTGGTCACTGGTTGGGTTCCATGCAGAGTATATGGAGTTGGTGTTGATTTACAAGAGCCATAAATATTCTGAGACTTGCCAGCCTAGAAAGATCATCTTTCCTTTAAGCTCTGACACTATAGTTAAAAGCACTGACCAGAGCTACCACCAGGGCAGTTTTCCACAATCATCCTTTTCAGGAGAATTTATGCCCTTTTGCATGGAGGACATATGGCAACGACCATCACTTTCCCCCCCTCATCAGGGAGAGTAGGTAGCAGTGTAGGAGAACATCACTAGACTAAGGTTTTTCACTGTGTCCTCCTCAGCCCCAAGTACACAATGATGGCGTTGGTTGGTTGGTGACAATGTGCCTGAAGCAGTGAACAGACATCATGTGTGCTCGGAATTTTTAAAAAATTAAATGAGCCTCACTTCTCTCTGTCATTCTACCAGTGTCAGTGGAGTTGCATGAGAAATGGTTATCACCTAGATCTTCCATCTGCTTGCTGAGTACCGTAGGTGGAATAATTTAGAATTGCACCACAGGTATGGAGAATTTCCTGGTTGTGTTAACACAGAGTTGAAAGCCGTTTCTATTTGTATTTATTATTTATTGTATTTAATTTTTGTTTTGAATAAACATAGTGTGACCTATTTAACAGTTTTGGGGTTTTTAATCTCTTTGTTACCCTGGATTCTATACTTGCTTTAAGATAAGTGGTTTAACCTTCCATAATGCTTAGAAAATGCTGTAGAAGTCTTTGAATCCTTTAATTTTGAGAGGGGGTTGATTTCACAACATCTGTTGAAAGTTACGTAGTGCAATGGTACATAGTCTTTCACATACAAGCATGAGGTAATTAATCTACATACATCACTTCCTTGAGTCCATCTTTGTGCCTCAGTGGTATTATTAGTGGGACTGTCCCATTACAGTGCAATGTAGAATAAGAACGCTAATGTTTAGCTTGTGGTGGGTCTCTCATTCACCTCCAGAACACTAGATACCCATGAAAAAGGTCAAATGTACACAGATCTGGCATCCATTTCACAACTTGCAAGACATAGTCTGAGGCATATGTAATATATATAACTCATTGCCAGAAAGCTAAAAGGAAATGATTGCATTTGAGTACAATGCAATCTACAACAATAGTTCAGTGTGCATGAAATTAAAAACTGCTGGTAACACATGTAGAATAAATAAGTCGACAGTGTTTATTTTTACTGTAGCTTTCTATAAAGATAAGGTTCTGCTTCTTATAATATTTAATTGACTTCATTAAGAAAAAGAGCAAATATTAATTATACCCATGGTTATAGAATACTGAATTTTCCAGAGCTGGGCACATGATATATTGTTACTCAAATGTGTGAATGTGTCAAAATTGAAGTACAGCAGTGTTACTCTGACACACTTCACCTTTTAGCTGAGATGGTTCTTTTTCTCCTTGATACCTTGTCCCATTTTTCAAGCACTGCTCACTTGACTTACTGTGTAGCAATTACTTTCATCTGCCACTTAGAAAAAAACCCAAAACCAACAACCACAACCAAACACTTAACCTGGAGTGCTCAGTTTTATGAAATCACATTTTTTACTTAATACATAAGCAGTATTATAACATAATGTGATTTAATTTGGGTACATATTTAGAAAGACTTTTTTGATCAGTGTAATAACACTGCATGAGAGGGTAAGAGTGTTCTTTAAAAGTACCCAAGAGGAAATACATAGCCTTAATGCAGTCATGAGGGTGCATCCAATTAAGAGACATAGGTGGGTGAGATAACTAATGATTCTGAAATTAGCTAATGATAGCTAATACTTCTGAAAGTGAGAGCTTCTAAAAGGATTTAGTTATTTGGATGGACAGAAAGATATGTTTGGGTTATTTGTGTGGGGGTTTTGTTTGTTTTGTGGGTTTTTTAATCTTATGTTTTATTTTCTTGGAGGTGCTGTGAAGAAGAATTTGTGAGACTTAAATGTAGAAAGGCTCAGGTAGAAAATATGCCTGAGTATGACGGGCTGAGTGACAAGCGGTATGATTTTGTTACCCCAGTTTTAAGAGCTGAGGTATTAGAATTTAAGGATGAAGCCAAGGGTACAGGCATAAAAGAACCGAGTTCTCTTGTGATCTCATGGAGTTGGGGATGATGGCAGGTTGCTCACAAGTGGCAAGATTTGTTGTGGTGGTGATGGTGTTTAGAGTAGACTTTAAGTCATCAGTCTAGAGATGATGACTGTCTTTAAGTTTCTGTGAGGAGAAGCACAGAGTGAATGGATAAAGAAAAGACCTAAAGAACTGTGGGGTGCTATGAATGGAGAAGAGGTGGACAATGACAAGTTTCTCAGAGTACACTGGGGAAACATTTAGAGAAATGAGTCCAGCTGGAGTGACAGCAAATCTGTGTGGGTAAGATGGCAAGGAAGTGCTGAAAGCTCATTTGTGTCCAAGGCAGCCAAAAGATCACAGACAGTGAAGATGGATTAGGTTCAGAGGTTTGCCAAAAGGGAAGTTATTGAACCTTTAATGAGAGCAGTTGCAGTTGAACGTGGGGTAGAAGACAGACCAGAATAATGCCAACCATGAAACTGAGGGAAAGGGGGTCCTGGTGAGGACGGCAAAGACTGCATTAGTAGGCAGCCAGCAGAACCACTTGGGGATCTTTAGTAATTGATTGTGAAGTTAGCCCTGCAATCAGCAGGTTGTGCTGGAGGCTTCCAGAGATCCCTTCTAAGCTGTATCACTCAACAGGTTGTCATAATAACTGGCTGACCTTGAGAGGGGCAGCAGTTGGAGCAACAAGCACAGTGTTTTGTGATGTTGTATTATGAGACTATAGCTGTGAAAGTTTTGCAGGTTAGATTCCATTTTATATGCTTGGCGAATGATCACTCCTCTGATGGGTATAATGATAACTTTTATCTTAACACTGAAAATTCCCTGAATGTTTTAAGAAGAAAAGTCAGACACAGTTGAATAGAGTTTGATTGGCTGGCTTAGGTTTTTTCACTTGCTTAGAGCATAAGTAGTAAGTTTCCCTTTAAGAAATGTTAGGATTATATGCTAACAATTGTGCTTTCTTCTTTGGACTAGGTTCTCTGTGACCTTTATGTGAGAATGAATTCAAGCTAAACCAAAAACTTACGATGGCTTCCCTCTCTATAGGAAAAAAACCCCTCATCTTAATAGATGATCCTTTAAACTAAAGACCTTATTAATTGCTGCTATACCAACCTTCAAAGTTTTGTGCTAATATTTGAATTTCAGTGAGTAATGTTTATCGTAACTGCCTTTAAAAACCTATTTACATTGCTTATTAGCAAACCGCTATTCTTTCCTGTCCTGTTGAACAACATTCCCTGATTTAACTGGTATATCTTCACAATAAAGATTTACCCTTTTTATAGTTGAGAGTCTGTAAAATATATAGAAAGTTTGAAGATGGGACACACCTATACATTGGGAGATTTCTTCCTTTCCTCCAATTTAACCCTCAGGTACCTGTGACTGGTTTCTTCCATGCACACCTTAATTTCTTTCCAGTATTCAGAACACAGGGAATAACTGTGCTTACATAATATTTAAAGCTCCTTGAGATTTGCAGAGAAAAAGAGTTGTGTAAGTGGTAATCATTTTACTATTTTACTCTTCCATTTCTCATTTTTGGGTGTGGGTGGGAGGTGGAGACATATTTACTAATATGTAAACAAGTAAATACTTGCATACATGTGGCATGTGTTTTCAAACTGGGAACATGCATATCTGGAAAACCTTCTACTTTCATATTTTAGCTTTCATAAAACATTTTCTAAATTATTAGCTTTTATTATTTAATTGTACTGCAAAAGTAGGTAATGTGGATAAATACATTTGGATAAATGGATACCTCCTCAGGGAAGATACAGGGGAATCTGCATTCGAATCTAAAGTATGTATTCTTTCTGGTCCTTAATCCTGCTTTCCATCCCCCAACCCCATGAGCTTCTAAACAAGCTCAATGGATTTTTTGCTATGGTAATTCTGCTGCACCTAGTAGCCTTTCTATCTGACTTCTGGAGGTTTTTATATTCCTGTGAGTTTGGGTGCTGCCATTTCTTTAGGCTGCAGCAATACAATAAAACTGTATTGTAGATACCTTCTAGACTCTTTTCAGTTTGGAAGACCAATCTTTCAAGAATATGGGGGCTTAGTTTTCATTGGCAACAAGAAAAACACTTAAAATGTCTAAAGGGTTAATTAATTTTAAACGCTAATCCAATTCTCATATCTAGAAATCTGTCACTAGTCCTGTCATAAGCTTCAACTCCCACATCTGACAATGTACAATTGCTGAGATGCAACTTGATGCCTTGCTATGAAGTCAAAGGGACTCTCGAATGATTAAGATGAGGAGTTTCTACTGAGTCAGTGAAGGCTGCTAATATTTTCTGTGATCCAAACGTGGTTTTTAACTCTTGTAATGCGAAATGTCATGTATGGAGGGAGTAAGTCCCTAGAGATGGAGGCATGCCTAGATTTTTGTAAAGCATGATCATCTGATAAATTAGTTCATAACTAAAATTGTCATTTAAGAATTCTTCAGTTCTGTTCTTCCTGAGCATATATCTCAGAAAGAGGAAATGCTTTCTCACTGCCTTATTTGAAAACAAATTCAGAGTCATATGTAGGAGTTGGATCTGACTGATCGTTCCTTTATACTTGCTATTAAGAACTGTCCTATAGAATCTACATTTTTTCATTTTGGTCATGTAGTCAGGTATTATTTGTGTACCTTGTTTGCCTTGTAAGCATTTTATACTCCTCAAGAATATCTTTAGCATATACTATAGCCTTGCTCTTTGTTAAAAGCAAGACGTTTTTTTGACTAATTGATTGGAAGTTCAGTATTTTGCTTTGAAACTGAAATACTGTTAGGAACGCTATTATACATTTCCACACTTAGAGGAGAATACGGCTTTTGTCTGAAAAAAGAAGGAAGCCAACTGATGAATTTTCTTTTTTCTGATAATATATATTTTTTAAATGAATTGGGGGAAAGCAAAAAGTCATCATAGCTTTATATATGAAACTTCTCACTGAGTTCTATAATCTAGAGTTTCCAAAAGCAAAATTCACATCCTGAGAAGAATTAAATGGGCCTAAGGTTTTTGAAATGGAGGAAAAGGTCACTTTGCATATGGGTTTGTGTTCTGAATGTCAGCTCAGGCAGGCCGATACAAAAAGAGCTGTGCCTTAACTTGCTGAGACCTTTTTTTGGATATGCGGTTTTTTTTGTTGGTGGGATTTTTTTGGGATTTCTGTTTGGGTTTTTTTTGTTGTTGTTATGGCAGGCAATTGCATGGAGATCTTGATGGTGACGTTACTTGGCAAACATTTTGGAATCAGCTCAACATGTGACATCACACCCCCTTAAGGTTTTCCACATAAAATACGTCCTCCAAAGAAAATACAAAAAATGAGATTTAATCTGAAATCTATTATTACATCCTCTAGGGTCTCATAAGGCACCTCAATATTCCCCCCCCCCTCCTTTTTTTTTTCCAGGCAGATAGACTAAATGTTGCAGATAATAGGGGTAAATGTTTTATATCCTTCTTTAGGGGGAAATATGAGGAGGGGCAGAGAAGAGTTTTAATCCCATGTCAACCCTGCTTTCAGAAGAAAAAAAAATAGTCTTTGCTTCTGTGCAGCTTTTCTTCTGTGTGAGCACATGTGTCTGATGTAACATTTTGACACTTCTAACAACTGTAGTTGTTTAGCTCTGTCTCAGAGGTGAGTGTCTCACAGGTTTTTGACAAAAAGGCAGCAGAGATGAAAACTTCATCTCAGGTTTTGGTTCCTGATATGATGAAGTTTCACAAAACCAGTTCTTAGAGAAAAAAGTCAGTTTGTATGTGCTTTTCTGTGTTTGCCTGTGCTTGCCTGCATCTGTATACATTTTTATGAGAAGCAAAGGGGTTTTTTCCACAGTATCTTTAATTGCAAACCATAAATATGGCTGTGTACTATGTGGGAAGGCTATATGCTATCTTTGATAGACCTGCAGGAGAGAGGTGTAGTGTGAAGGGTGAATGCTGCCAAAATACATGGAACATGATGTTACACAGGCAAAGCAGAGGAAGAATTATCTATGTGTAACGTGAGTTTAGAATAGGCTTGACGTTCTCACACCCAAACGTTTCCATCTGGAAGCTGTTCTGAATCAAAAGGAAATAGAGACAATATTCTCCTATCTTCTGGAGTAGCTATCCAGGGAATAGGAAATGTTCTTCAATTTTTTTTTTTTTTTTCCCCCTGGGATGTGTTCAGTTCTACTGCAGATTCAGAGAAGACAGAGCTTAAAGTGGCTTTTTAAAACACAGTAAATGACATTAAATTCTTCTTGATCCTTCCTCTGAGAATTGGTATTGAAACTCTCACACTGCTCTTAAACAAGCTGTGGCACTTATATGTTACAATTAAAAATAAAGTTGGAGTTTATGTATTTTTTTTTATGCCAATCCTGATATGAGAACTTTAATGACATTGTTATTTTCAAAACTTTCTGTAAATTATCCTCTGCCTTTGCTGCTTCTCTCTGTATTTCTATGGTCTGTCCAAACACCTTCTGCTTTTCCTCATGTTTTGTTCTTCTGCCATCAAAGGCCGCTAGCCTGATTTCATACTCTGATGCTTATATACTTGAGCATACACTGAACATCTTAAACATGGTGAAAGGTTCACCTGCTTCATATTGGTTTTAGCTTTACACATTTGCATATCTCCTGTATTGTCTGTTGCATAACATACCTGTCATCCTGCAACAATGCTGAAGAGTCTGCCAACCATTTGACCTACTTCAGCTGCTGATGGAGATGTAGACACTGCTGTTATTTATGAGTAACTAGTCATGTTTTCACAGCTGAAGTCTCAAAATATAACTCTGCAAATATTTCTGAGTTTTAGTCAACGTAGAATAAGAAAGCGGACAAATCCTTACACATAATGTAAAACCGTAGGTATTTTGTAGTACTATGGCAAAAGGTAACCTTACCTTTCAAGTTCTTGTTCCAGTAAGTTTGTAAACTCATCACTTTTTTCCATGTATTTGCTGTGCTTCCTCTTCTCTTCCTCTAGTTCATACAGTGTCTGTCTGTGTGATTTTTCTGCCATTAGAAGTTGCTCCAGCATTCGTCTGTGAGTTTCTTTCTGTTTCTCTACAACTTTATCAAGCTACAAAGAAAGCAAAAGCTCCTGAAGTCTTTTGAAACTCTTAATTTACTCAGGCTTTCAGTAATGAGAGATTTTAAGAGAGGCTTAACAATATGAAACTCATCTATTGCCTAATGACCAGGTCCTTTGGTATGTGTTTGGAAATGTTATTTATTTCCTTCAGTCTATTTCTGACACAGGAAAAATAAGTTAAGGTATTGCTTTGTGGGACCCTCAGTCACCTTTTGTTCCTCCTCCTGTCGTAACTGATCCTCAACAGCTACTCATTAACAGTTACTGTTCCCAGGGCTGTGCTTTCCTCATTGATCATTGTGGTAGAGAAACAGATGTCTTGGCAGAAGTCTACTCTGCTTCGCACAGTAGATGACTGACTTTTGGTTGAATAGAAATAGCTACCTTGTTTGTAGCTGCATAAAGAATGACAGCATTAAATTGCCTTTGTAAAGTGGACGGGTATATCAAAAAAACAGTTTCACAGTAAATGCATAATAGAAACAAGAGAGGTAAACAATCCTGTATCCTGTGCTTACTCTCTGCATGGCTCTGGGTCTCTGGAATAAGTGCTAAATTTTGAAACAGTTGGAAGTATTTTTATTTAATGATGGCATTTCCGGTTTTGTTCCTCAAATTTCACACATTGTAGAGGACTTTGCCTTGCAGATGGCATCTTTATAACACACTTTGAGCATCAAATTTTCCCTCTTTCCCCAAGGATTTCTGCTGAGCTTCTAGATACTATTTTTATTATACAGTGATATTTTAATTTAAATAATCTGGTTTAAAGTTTGATGGTAATTTTTAGTTTTTCCAAACCACAGAGGTCTTGGCGAAACTATTCACTGGAGTTACGCTGTTAAACAAAATTATTTCCACAAACTGACAGAAAGCTATCTGAGGATTCTTCTCTAATTTTCAACTCAGTATGTGACAGTCATGCAAGTGTGTGTATGAATCCAGGAGTTTTCCTCCTCAGGCATTACTGATCTTTCTGAAGTTTCAGGAAAGCTCACTGAAGGCCATCTGAAGACCAGGGAATAGTCTGCATATGTGAGAATCTTTCTTTCCTGATCGTTGCCCCTTCTCCTGTGGAGGCTGCCTCCCTCATTAAATCAATACAGGAATCCTCATATCCTTTTTGGAAAAGAGAAATTTTGAGCTCAAAGTCTGTGCCTCCTTTTAAGCATAGTCTATTCTAGTAGGTCAAGCTACTTTGCAGTGCTTCTGTCTATTAATAGGCAAGAATTCACAAACAGGCAGTGTGGGAAGCAAAGCTGGTTCTGGTTCTCCAATGTTTCCCCCACAAGGAATTCCGTGTGCTACAAGAAACACTGGGGCTTCAGATTCTTAGGACCTTTGCTTATTTTGGACAATTTTGTTCCAAGGAATATGACTAATTTTATTTTCCTCATGTTTGTTCACATTTTGGCCTATAAAATCAATGACAGGAATGCCTAAACGTGAGATTTTGAATGAGTGCGAATATCAAATCCTACATGGACATTTGAGTATCCCCCTGCTTACCTCAGCTTCTTTTTAAGCTGTATATGTTCTCTTATAGCAGGTTGTTAAGGTTGGGGGTTTTTTTTTTCATCTTGTTCATGCATAATTTGTGTGCTTTTACACCGGTAAGGTCAGTGCTTTCTGGAATCATGATCCTGAAGTAGGACCTCTCTTGGGAAAACATTTCTTACCTAAACCCTTGCCGTATGCAAACCTTCTCAGTAAACAAGCGCCATTTTATACAGTAATCTCTTGTCTGGTTTTCTATGTCTTATACAAAGGTTGAAACCTCAATTGCCTTAAAAGGTCATGTTGAAGAAAAGTGGCCATTTTTAGTTTCTCCACACTGTCTTCTCTTCTACTGGAAGTGGAAATTTCAAAAATTGGGATCTCTTGTTCAGCTACTAACCTAGCAGAAAGAGAGAGAATTTTGAGGATGTTTTATCAACCTTCCTCCTTCACCAAGATTTCTGAGAGGTTTTTTGAACAACTATTGCACAGATGCATGAAGCACCATCACCTGAGTTTCTGATCCTTGCCTTTTTAAAGGTCATGCTGTTGGGGAATATACTTTGTTCTTGGAAGGTAACCTGCCTCCTGTTTTTTGATAAAGTTCTGATGCACAGCTGCTTGCAGCTACAGCTGTCTCACTTAAATTGGTATGAACTGGGCATCAGCCTCGCATGATAGCGCTTGCTGGTTTCTGCCTTGAGTGCGAGGTCAGATGGAAATGCGGCAAAGGTGTGAACTTCTAATTTCTTTTGGCAGGCAGTCCGCATGGATAGGATTAAGAAAGTAAAGTGATGCATTTGTATGGATTGGACCACTACTTGAAAAGTGTACGTAAGAATCCAAAAGGCATGTGTAAATTGCTATCGTAAGAAAACACTGATTTATGATCAGATTGTAGCAGAAGTTTCAAATTACTCCAGACATATAAATGCCTGATGGAGATGATGGTTAGTCATCAACAAAACCAGCATGTACCAAATATAAAATAGTCCTGCTTCTGCACTGTTGGGTGTGAAGGTTGCAGGCTCTGCCAGTGGTGTTTTATGGGTTCAGTATATTTTGTTTGCTCTAGAGTATTTGTTGAATGGCTACAAGAGGTTAATTGAATCAGTAATCCAAGCAGCATGTATGCAACAAGAAGAATAGTAACTCCAGAGTTTTGTTTTGCAGTTCTCAGTGAGCAATGCCAGTGCCTTTCACTTCACAGTTGTGCTTTTGTCAGCATTAAGATTAGCAATTGAATTACGAACTGGTATTTGGGATGGGTGAGGTGTGTATTCAAGGCAAGGAGGCAGAAGGAAGAATTTGAAAGTGGGTAAAAGAACAGTAGTGTCCTGAGGACACCTGCTTACATGAAAGCCCAACAGAGACAAGTAAATAAGCGGCTGCATCAAAGCTGTTTTCATGTTGCGGTTTTCCCTGGTTGCTCAGATTAGGTTTTCTTTTAAAGAATGTTGTCAAATCCATTCTACCATGAGTGCTTGCCGATGGCACGTGGCTGTTGTAGATGCGGACAAGGTGGGGAACAAAAGTTTAGGATTCCACTCGGGAGAGAAGGGAAGAGGTGCTGGGCCTGTCTTCTGATACAGGTGGGAGATAGAGAAGAGAACAGGAGAGGTAGAAGATCCTACAACATAATTAATGCAGACCCTTGAGTTCTGTGTGTAAGCTGCGTGATGGGTATGGGCATTTGGCCTTGTGACGTGTGTGCGTTACTGTGCAGTGTGCCTCTCCCTTCCCTGCAGGACCAAGCAGAGTAGAGTCTGGTACTGGGTTGCTGCATGTAGGTGTGGTTTTGTTTGGAAGCTCAGTTATGTCCCTCTTCGAGATAAGGGCTGCGCCCTGGGGAGGAAATTTAACTCTTGTATTTTCTCTGGGAGATCCTGTGGCTGACTCCCACATGTCCAGGAGCGAAGAGAGAGAAGCTGTGTGAACCCCTGCTAGTGTGAGATCTTCGCGCAGGAGTGGTCTCTGGTAGCCCCTGGGTCCTCGAATTACTCTGTCCAAACTCCAAATATGCACATGCAGAAATATCCATTTATATGTATGCCCACACGTTTACTCAGCCTATACTGTTCTTGGTTAAAAACCACAGAGGACTAATAAGAAGCAGTATAAATGTCTTCTGTTGAAAATTTAAGTGATAAAATCTTAATTGATTTGTTGTTTTGTTCTTGCTAACCATATGGGCTTTTTGCTAGAACTAATACTTGAACATACTGTACATTACAGTGGAAAATAGGAGCCATCATCTTACGTAACTGTGAATAGTTCAGCAAGCTAAAAATTCACAGGAATTTAATCATTTAAAAACATTTCGCCACCAACTCACATCTCAAGGCAAACTAGGATGGCATGTCTCGTACCCATTACATTGGAACAAAACTTTTCATCTTTTTCCTTTTAGACTGTTTTGTGTTTGGCGCTGTGCCAGAATAAATCCAGGTTAGTTACATTTCTTTATCCTAAATTCAGTGAAATATTACCTCTCTTAATAATATCCTCATGGTCATTGTTTAGAAATGTATAATCCTGAGTTTAGAATTACTGGAGAACATGGGAGCAGTTCTTGTCTTTTTCAACCCTAGCTGAGGCAAAGTTCCATGCAGATATGTTTGTCTGCTTTTCCTGAATGCCAGGTTGTTGACATAATTGTTTCAGTTTCTTCCTATGATTGGAACTTACTGGTGCCCTGCAGCTGTTACTGTTGGAAAGTTGTCACCAACAATTGCAAGACGTTGTGAGATGCAATCTAATATATGTTGTTAAAAAGTCTGATGAGGATGCAAGAGTGAGGCACCAGATCTTTTTTTTTTTTTTTTTTTTTTTTTTTTTTTTTTTTTTTTTTTTTTTGTTTTTTGTGAGTTTGGGTATCTGTAAACCCGCAATTTGTTTTTT
>JAAGNO010013004.1:29353-62954 GCA_033439905.1 Ceryle rudis | reverse complement strand
CCCTGCCCCTGGCCCGCGGGACGGGGGGGGGCCGGCGGGTTGTGCCAAAGAACCTGCACATTCCTCCCCCTGCCCCCCTCTCAGCACATGATTTTGTTTCAGTAACCCTGCTTTTCACATTTAAAAGACGAGATGCTTATTTTTTCTTACGTTTGCTTGAAAAAAACCTAAACAAAACAAAAGATGAAGTCTTATGTGGCGTAAATCTTTACAATATAACATTTCTGATTCAAATAACAAGTCAACACATGCTACTGATGCTTCCTGACAGGATCATCTTACAGCTATTTCAATATAATACTTACTAACTGGCTCACACCAGAGGTTCTGTCTGGGCCAGTAAGGGCCTGGGCAAGATTATAATAAAGCCATATTTCCACTCTTCATACCCATTTTTCTTGGATTTATGGTTTTGTCTCTAAAGCCAGAGGTATTATCATTATTTTTAGTCACCCTCATTTTTTTTTTTCCATCTGTCAGTTTGCTCTGTTTCTTCTTGAAATTGTGTGGCTTGGGCAGCTATCCTGTCCCCAGGCAGCATGCTCCATAATTCAGCCACCTATTGTGCAATGAAATACTTCTGCACTCCCGCTGTTTGTTTTCAGTCTGTCCCTTGATAAGCTCATGTGATGCCAGCTAGATCTTGTATTACGCAAGACCGTGAATAATCATTCCCTGGTCACTTTCTCCATGCCTCTCATGATTTTACTGACTTTTGTCACATCCTCTTCAGCCCAGGCTAAAGAGAATCCTCATTTATTCCCAGTTTAAAACGTGTTCTGTATCTTCCGTCGTCACCGTTACACCATTTCCAATTCTATTTCTCTTTGAATGGAATAAAGGACAGAAACAGAACATTACTATTCAACATTTTAATGAAGTTTTCCGTGTTGTTCTCTATGCCTTTCTTACTAATTCTTAACCCAATTTTACACGTATTGTGCTTACCATCCCTGAGCCTCTACCTACCTCTCTGTTGGTTTCTATCAGTAGGCTTAGTTTCATGAGAAGCTGTATCAGGTCCATTCAGACAGAATTATTCATATGCTGAAATGATTCAGCAGTTGCCAAAAATTCAGCTTTACAATTTATACGATGAAGGTGTGTCCAAATATGCAGGAGCATGATTAACAATGCAGACTTCAGGAATTAGTATTATTTGCTCTTTGTGTAGAGCGAAGTAGAATGAATTTAAAGTTAATATTGTATATGAAATTCTGGAGAGATGAGATCATTCTCAAGAGGGTATTTTTAACAGGTTCCTAAATGTTTACAGACAGGAATATGATTTTTTTAGCTTAATAGTAACACATAGTAACACATAGTAACACAACAGAAAAGCAAGTAGCACATCTTTTTGATCATTTCCTTGCTTTTATTAAATGGAAGCGCACTTAAATCTTCCTGTCAACTCAAACTGTAGTAAATCAGCCCTAAATTAGCAATGCACACAGGCTTGACCTCAAATCAATTAGGCAACAAATTAATCATTCTGTGTCCTCAGCGTATTTTGTAGTAATGATACCTAATTAACTTCCCCCTTTTGCAGTACCTAGCAACTGCACAGATTTGTTTTAGAACTGCAAACGTTTCAGGACATTAGGAGAATACTCTGAGCTTGTTTGTTTTGTTTGGGTTTTTTTTTTTTCCTCTTGAGCCTAATGTTCAAATTATTACAGCCATCTATAAATAAACAAGGCTGCAAAATGTCAATGTTCTCAAATGTTTACTTGAGCTTTACCAGTTAAATATTGTAACACCGTGTTCCAGTGAAAAATTAGACCGAATGTATTTAATGAAATCTTAATATAATAAATTACCTATTTTAAAAATAATAATATCTATATGGCAAAGTTTTTGATAATTGTTTTTCAAGAGCTATACTTTTTTTGTAGGTTTTGCACTCGTGGATTTTTCCAGTCGTGTTAATTTAAATGTTGTTTCCAACCTCTCTTCTCAGTCACTGCATCATGAATTTATATAAGCATTAATGGAAAGGCATAATACATTTGCATGTTTCTGGACAAATATTGGACGCCTTTCTAAAGAAGCAATAGAGAAATTCCCCTAAGAAGATAGGATCTAACCACAGATTAAAGAGATTGTATTTTTTGTCATATTTTCAGACAGTCCTCTAATACAGACACCTTTTTTTTCCCATGGTTTTCTTGGTGGAATTTGGTACTTTGCATAAGAATTTAGGGAGTGGAGAGACCCAAATCTCTGAAGGAAGGGGTGACTTCTGAAAATACTAACCTTAATCTTACACAGGAAGAACCATTAGACTTTTGTTCCTTTATTTCTTGGTTTTTTGAAGAGGGGAGGTGCAAAAGTTGGCTCTTCAGTACCTGTTTTCCAGTTCTCGATGTGCGCTGGTTTCCTGCAGGGAGCACCTGATGATTACCAGCATAATCCCGTGTGAAAAAACAACGTTTCATACACACTATGTAAATGGCTATGGGCTTGATTTTTACTTCCAAAGGCATTTTTTCCAAAGTTCTATCTTTGCTTTCTTTGGAGGCCCTACATGTTTCCTGACCGCTGACAATCATACGGCCACAGGATGACAAATGAGCAGAGGCAAAACGGTATTAGGGGCATTGTAAAAGGAGATAATTACTTTGTGCTCTTCTGTCTGCTTTCCAGCTCATGAGGTTCTGTGCAGCACAGATGAACAGTCCCATGGATTGTTGTATTTGTCTGCAACCCTTCAAAAGGGATACTTCTTGTCTCAACATATGCATATCCATACGCTTGGTCACTGGTGCTGCCTTCACCAGCACTGCCCCTGTCTATATAGGGCTGTGTGTACCTCTACACCTCATTCTTTCACTAAAAGAGGAGGAACTGCATTTGTAGGTCAGATATTCTGGAAGCCAGTTGAAGGAAAAGGGATGTTTTTACTTGCCAGTTACTGTACTAAACATAGGCATGTGATTTATCTCAGCCCTCTCAGTGTTTCCCCTATTCATGTGACTTAGGGTTGAGGTTACTCAGCAAAAAGAACTCAAACTTTCCAAATTGGCTTTGCTTCAGTATATAGTTAGGAAATGGTGAAGCAAGACAACGTGACCATAATATATATGAGATGGTTCACATTGTCCTTCAACTTATTTCTCAAACAGCTGGCCTCTCCTGGAGGGCTCTTTTATCCAGAGGCATCAAGACTGGTTTCAAATAAGAGTAATCACAGAATCCATTTATAAAATGTGTCCTTTTTTTTTTTAATGTAAAATATACCAGAAGATGGATATTTCTTATATCCATCTTATATCCAAATACCTTTGCACTTTCTTTTTTAATTTTTTTAACCTGCTTTAACCATCTGAATTGACAGGCACTCTAAGTGAGGTAGGCCTAAGTGTTTCAGAGCTATAAACTAGTCATACCGTTCAGTGTAGAAGCTCCTTTGAAAGATTAGAATGGAAAATATATTGAATGTTAGACATAAGTATATTGTCAACATTTGCAGTTCTGTATTTGCTAAAAAGACTGTGAGAATGAGGGCAGAAAAACCTCATAACTTTCTCCTTACACTTATTATACATGATGTGTGGGGTTTTTTTTTCCTTAATCTTCCAACCCCATCATCCCTTGCAAGGCAAAAGTTTCAGAATTTTGAAATGTTAATCTGTTTTGCATTGGTATTATCACTGCTTTTTTTTTTTTTTTTTTGGAAAAAGCAGAAGATTAAATTGTTCCAGTTTTTCAGAGGGATTAATAACGGGGGCTTTATTTGCCATAATGATCAAACAACAGAGAAATGCGCTAACATCTCACGAATGCAGCTTGTCACCTGTGGTCTGTAAGATCCAGAAGAAGCTGAGGATTTAGAGAGTGTATTTTTCTATTTTCATTGGAGTGAAAAAGCAAAGTGCATTTGACACTGTAATAAGCATCAGACTCTGCTCTCGTTAAAGTCAACAGCAAAATTTACCTTGAGTTCATGGGAAGCTAACATAGACCCCAATCCCTGGCTATAGCACCAGGCTATAATCCATGTTCCATGGTCTGCTATGTGCATATCTGCCACGGGATGGTGCTCGCTGGCCAGTCTGCCCACTGGGCAGACTGGGCATTCCTTCTTTGCAGTGGGACTGAGCCTTTCCACGTTGCTCTTCTCACCCTTCTTCCAGATCTTGGGATGAAGGAGAGTAAATGAATCAAGGGCAGCCTTCTATACAGTATCTTCTCCATCTGTGTGGATCCTAGGTGGAACTGTACATACAACTACTTTCCAAGCTCCTCCGTTGCAGAGCTACACTGAAAAATGAACTGGAAATAGAAAAGCAGAGAAATGCTTTGTGCAGCTGAGTGGTGATTTACACTTAAGGACATCGGCACAAATATTTACAACTGGAGAATTTTCACTTGAACTCTTCCCACTGTAGCTCAGGTCCTTAGCTTTCTGGGTTTTTTTCCTATCCTAATTTAACCTTTCACTGTTTTGGATAATCAGTTTCCGTACTTAATCACCCTGAACAGAAGAAGTATTTCCATCTATTACGTATCATATGAAAAGACAGTTGATAATTTAAGATTATGGAACATACCTTTGCCTGCCTATGAAAATATTACTGTAATGATAAACGACATTAAGTCACGGACCAAGTTTTCACTCATACGTGGTGCATTGTTGTCTGTTTAGAGCTTATTGATATATATCTTCCTCTAGAGAAACCTGAAAAAATATGCCAAAAAATCTCATATCCGGTAAGACCTCCTCGAAAGGTCCAAAAACTTCAGCAAAGAAACAAAAAGGTGAAAGGAAACCTCGGGAAACCTCAAAAGGAAAACGAACACAGCCTGGTATGTAAGGTACAGCAGCAATGAAACAAGCAGTAATCTGGTCTCACATGATAATTTGTCGTGGCAGTTTGGATTTAGCAGTTTATGGTGTTACAGTAACACTGTTGAGTGGGAAATTGGAAGGCTTAATATATATTAAGTGAGGAGATTCACAAAAGCTGCCAGCTCAGGGAGAGACCACCAGGCAGAGAGAGGTGCCTCCAGAAGGAGGAGTTCAAGTGCTCAGGATCACACTGCAAAGGTACAATAATAGACCTTGGAAACATACCAAAGTCTCGCCATTTAATTTTGCAGTGCATTTTATTCTGTGTGGGTTTTGTTTTGGGGTTGGTTGGTTTGGTTTGGTTTTGGTTGTTTTGGGTGGTTTTTTGGTTTGTTTGGTTTGTTTTTCCTGAGGTATGCTGAGATACTACTTCACTTGTGTCATTTATAAAGTTGATAGCTAATGAAGTGTAAGGCTAATGAGCCTTTGCTATGTACAAATATTTTTTTCCAGTGATTCATGCCCATTCTCAGAAAAAGGTGGGAATGTACCCTTGCCTGGGTTTTGTTTCATGATTTTTTTTTTTTCCCCTGCCATGACAGCCACCTTCCTGAAATTGCTTTTGTCTTTTAATCACCTTCTCCCACCCAGCTGATTAATAGAGACTATTCCACCCATCAGTGCTAATCTCTTCCTGTCCTACCTTGTGAGGTTTGCAGAGTCTCTCAGGAGCTGCAGAGCGCCTGGCTCCTGAGAGAGCACCCAGCCACCCAGAGCAAGCCTTCCCACCCCACCACTGTCAGAGGGGACTAATGTCTGCTCCTGCCTGTACCCCTGCCAGTTCTGCTATCATCTGCTGTTAGCAAGCCTTGCCCATTACCCTTGCCCTCTTTACATGACATGATTTGCATGGTCACTGCCTCAAGCACTCGCTGTGAGGTAGCGGTCGGTGCAGTTTTCAGCCATGGGAACTGGAGTGTTCACCACAAGATGACAGATTTCTCACGATTTCTTTCTTACGCAGACCACCTGCTCAAAATAAAAATGAGTTTTAAATCTCCATAGTTTCAAAATACGCTCACAACTCCTTAAGATCCAGATTTGTTTTCAAGGGCTTCACTCATTTCTTGTGTTAAATCTGATCCGAGTAGAAATTGTTTCCTCTCCACAGTTTAAAATCTCTATAGGGACTTAAAATCTCTATGGAGATTTTAAATACTTCCCCATCAAGGAAAGGATTGCACATTTGTAGTTACTTTGCTATGAAGAAAAATTATTGATAGCATCATGTCATTATATTTCAGGTACAAAAGATGAAGTTGATCTTTCTATGGCTGGTATAGGTAAGTGTTACGATGACTGGTCTGTTAAAGTAATGGTTTAGGACTAGTAAAGTAATAATTTTAGTAAAGTAATAGTAAACTAATAGGTTTGGAACTTTATACATTTCGAAGCTTCAATGCTACTAATACCGAAGGGGGGAAAAAAAAAAGATTTTTAAATGAATGGGAAGAACTAGAAACTGAAGAAAAGCAGCTATTACAGTAGTGACTACAGTCCCACCCTCTGAGCAGCAGGCAGTGCAGCAAGGAATGCTGAAACAGCTAGGGGTTTGTACAAGATGTTTTTATCTTGCGTCGAGAGCAGTTGGAATCCAGGGAATTAAAGAGCATTACAACAGGCTGCAAAAATGTTTGTATTTAGTAATAGTTCAGCAATCGAAATAAAATCTTTTTATCCTTTTAAAAATCTTTGTTCCATGTCAAATTACCGAATCTTGTGAGATGATTTTAGCAGGTAACCTTTTTCTAATCATAGATAGCAATAGATGCTGATTGATGTCTTTTGCTTTGTAGGAAAAAAAAAAAATCTGCCATTTATGTGTCACAAGATAACATGCACTTCTCTTGGCTTATGAGGAAGAACAAGGTGGTTTTACGCAGTTTTGAGGGTGGCCATAGCTGTGAGCTAAACCGTGTAATTGTTTGAAACGAAATATATTATTTTCTCTTAAACACTACATATTTTATTTTCATTTTTACATCTCTAGTTATATTTTTCTTCTGACTGATTTGTGCAGGTTATATATTTGGACATGAATCGATATAAATGTAAAATTTATCTACAGTTGACAGGAACAATCCAAAAGGTTATCTTCTTAATTAGCTTTTAACAGTACGCCTTTTCTTGTTAAAAGCTAAAACATAATGTGGCAAATATACAAATCAGGTTAATTTTTAAAGAAATCAGAAATCACTTGTCTTGCTACATAATCCTGTAAGCAGATGGGTGGGAGTGAAAACTGCACTTTTCCGTGAAATGGGTGAGTTGCAGTTAATGAAAATGGGTAATCAGTGATCCCTCCGATGACACAAGTTTTAATTTTAAAACGGAGGGGTTTTGGTGTTCCTGGAGATACTGTTTGGACAACAAAAGATGATTTTACCTCCATCTAGTGGCAAATAAGGTTAGGAACCATAATATCTAAACTATTGCTAGAAACCTGTTGCTGAAAGCAGGGGGAAAATGCTACTATATACAGACACTGTCCGTGCAGGATTTAAGCTGTATGCGTGGTGTCTCCTTTGCTTAAGACCTGCAAGTGTTCTTTACTTCTCTTAGAGCTTTTTGGTCCTCTGTGAAGCTCCCATAACATGAGGAGTTGTTGACTGTTAACAAATTCCATGGTACAATTTACTGTTAAAACACAATGTGGAGCCTCTTATTATATGCTACATACTTTTTACCGGAAAGCAGCATTCAATAAAAACATTGATAACAATAAAAATACCAGCATCAGCTCTTTATGTTATAATATTGAAGCTATAATATATAATCTATAATATAGATCCAATGGCATGGAATCTCTTACAATATTATGTCTGTAATATAGAATCTTATTCCTGTAGAGTAAAAGATGGATATATTTTAATTCAGATCATTACTTTGTTTTTAACGTGGACTTATAGCAGTAAAACACTGAAGAAAATAGATCATCTGTCCTACTCTGCTCCCTCTCATAGTGATGTTCATTGCATTTTTTGCCCAACTTCCAACGCTTGCAGTGTTTCATTTGACGTGAAATCCTCCATCTCTTTGAAAAGATTTTTTTTGCCAGCATTTGTGGACAAGGCTGTATGCATGATTCAGCATTTTTTGTTTAAATAACATAGTAGAAGTTTCTTGAATAAACAACAGCTACTCCTGGTTAGGATTTTTAATGTCTCAAAAAAAAAAAAAAAAAAAAAGAGTAATTGTTTGGTTTTACTTCAATTTCCTTGAGCCATGGGAATCAACTTTGGATTTGCATCAGCAGATTATGTTTAGACATTTTCTGTAGGTTCTAGCCCTCCTAATCTCAGTAGCCACGTAAGCAACTCTGAGGAAACTACATCTGTACTGTTGCAGTTTGTATGAGGGGTTGAGTCTTCCTAAGGAGGCCCTTAGGCCCTTGTCTAGGGTAGCCTGGGAGTTCTGCACATCAACTTTTGCAGTTCCTGAAAAGGATTACATGTTTCAAATCACCCTGCAAGAAACACTTTTTCTAAGCCTGGTTTCATAGCAATGAAAAGCAAAAGAAGAATCTAGGTCTTGGCCTCATTAGCTACAGAGAATACATGTCCAAAAGCACAGGGACTCCAGAAAGATAAACAAGTCCTGGCTTGATCTGGTGTTAACCAACGATGAGTTTGGACCAGATGACTTTCAGAGGTCTTTCAGAATCAACACATCTACAGTTTTGGGTTTTTTTCTGAAGTATCCACAAAGAAAGCCCAGAAATCTCGGAGATACCAAAAAGGAAAGCCATGAAGTATTGACTACAGCTTGTGAAGAAAGTGAACTAATGGACTGTGCGTGCTATAAATGGCTTGTGTATGCTACAAAATGACTAGTGAATGACAAGTAAATCATACCTGGTTTAGTGCAGGGTGTACCAGAAGCATCACACATGTCATTCGTTTTAGTGATGACTAGAGTAGAGTGGGTGCAGCGGAGGAGCAGCACTGGAAGATTTTAAAGGATAAATGTCAGAACCATCAAACATTATGTATTTTGTGATAGGCTTAGGGAGAGATTTAGCTTCCCGGATGATAGAGATTAAGAAGGATTTATTGTTTTGTCAGTCCTTGTTGGCTTAGGTTAGAGATGGCTTCTCAAAATGTGCTGAGCCAACCAGTCAGTATCATCATTTTAGATACATCAACTTCAATTTAAGGCACACACAAGGAGAAAAATACCACAGGTTCTGGGAATTAAGATAAAATATTAAGTAACTCAAAGAAAATAGAACGAAATAAAGAAGATATAAAGTATCACCCATTATCACAAAAGCCAGCCCATTTCAGTACATAAAAATCCCATGTGTATACATGTCCCTAAATCTTTTTGATGACAGGAAGCTGGAAAAGATGACCATTCAAAGCGAACACCTACCAGCCTTCCTAGACAAAAGCATAGTGGCCTTCACAAAGAATGCTCTTACCATGGCAGCTGAGACATACGCGAGTCTGCTAGCAGGGCAGTACTGCAAAGGAAGAAGAGAGTCTTTTAAGCAGTCATCTCAAACATACCTGCTGTGTGAGCCAGAAGGCAGAACACGTAATTTGGGAAGGACCAGTGTTAACGTAGATAGAGCTGACATACACTTAACAAGAAGCACTGTATACTATCTTCAGATGGAGTGTTTGCAAAGCACCATCACCTCGCTGCACCCAGCCTCACTAAAAAACAGTCAAGGTAACAGTGCCAGAGGTAGGGTAAGAAATAGCTCTCTTGCTCTGAATTAATATAAATGTCAGAGGTCATGTGCCTGGGAAACATCAGCTATATGTTCTCCAGCAAAGCTGAAAATAAAATCGCGTATCTGGCTTGAATCTTAGTGACCTTGCTTTAGTCTCACCTCTAGGTTGAGAAATAGACTCAACAGCCCTCTGAACTGGATGAGATGGGGATGAAAGTCCCAAATCAGAAAAACATCCTTATTCAGGATGGTGTTGGAGCCTTGTTTAGGTTAAACATGGTCTTAGCACAGCATTGCTCTCCAGGGAAGGACTAGAGTATATTTATTCAAGAGCTCTCTTAAATCAGAGCCATGCAGTTGTGTCCTTAATGTATTAAAACCAGGCTATTAATGACTCTTCACTAAAGCTCTTAATCACCTATTTATTGAGAGGGGAAACTGAAGCTCATACTAGGAATAACACTCATTAAGTAGGAAATGTTAGGTAGAGTCTTTTCCAAGAGTAACAAAACGTAGTACAATTTGTATGCCATGCCTTCCAAAATACCAAAAACTAAGCTGAGAAATTCAAAGGCATTCTGTTAGGAAGCAGTAAAGACCCAGAGTTATTAAGTTATATATTTATGTTAAAACAACTCTCTGAATTTGTTTACCATGCAATTTTGCTTTCTTTCCTAGGCCATCCAGAAATATTCCCTTTAGTTTTCACGACAAAGACCCAAGAAATTTTTAATTGCCGAGTTGATGAAGATGTCACAGAAGAAAATTGTTTCAAACTTATTAAAAAAGAGGACATCATTCAGGATTTGAAAACAAGAGCTGCAATTTCTGATTTCCACCCTGTCAAAAGAGTTGTCCTAGTATGTAGCTTATTTCTTTCTCACTTTAAGACTCGATGCTCTCAGAGTAAATGTTCTTTTAATAGCAACAGCTGTCCTTGTTTGGCTGTGTAAATACATCAGTGCTGTAATATTCAAAGGCTATAGGTCATGGACCACCGTCAAGAGTTTCTCAGGGCTCACCATGTACTTTGCCTTTTTTTTTTGTTTTGTTTTTACTAACTTTAGATTGAAATGATGCTTAAAGTAATGTAAATATTACTAGTTTTGATTCTGTGAACTGTCAAAGCTTCACATATTTTGGCTACCTGTAATTCGTGGCTTATTTAGGGAGGATCATTAAAAGTTTATTTTCTGTTTAATTTCCTGTAGAACAAGATTAGTCTTATCCCAGAGTTATCGTCATTACAAAATAATATCCATCTGTTCTTTTCTATTAGAACATGAAATTCTCTGTCATGACCACAAGATTAACCAAAGATACTGAATTTACACCAGTGGTAGCTTGGCCAGTCAGAGGCTTCTGTCTGTTTTGGATGTTATTTGCTTTCTGTTTTCCACTAATTGTTTTAATTAACGTAGGAATATCCAGGGGAAGAACTTCTGGTAGTTTTTGATGCAAAGTTCCACTACGGACAGAACTTTTACCTTGTTGCTTCTGAGGAAGCCAAGGAAAACATTCTAAAGGTAAGAAAATCCAGGTATACTACAGCATTCTTCTAGCTATGGATAGTTCAGAATCTTGTCTCAAACACGCACTTCAGGAATGATATTGTATTCAGAAGCATCTGATGTGCTTGGCACGCCAGAATGTTTCTCTAAAGGTTAATCTGAGAATGGAAATATATCTTAGAATATATAAACCCACAATTTAAAATTATAAAAGAAAACTATTTTAAAAATATCTTTTACACCGAGAAAGAATGTAAAAATCTATTTTATACCAAGGAAGACTGAATTAGGGGTTTGTATTTTAATTCAGAGGGCCGGTATAACCCCCACTGCTGCATTTTTATGACGTGTTAATTTCATCTGCCAAGACCCGAGTTTCTAAGTAAGACATAAAAATAAAAATTATAATATATTGGGCATCAAAGAAATATTATACTTATTTTTCACATGATGTATGTTTATATTCTTCCAATCACACTTTAAAATGTTCTTTCTAAAATTCTAAATAACTCTAGATACATAGAAGGTAAAGAATGTTTGAATAAAGACTAAACCCAGGGTTTCTAGTTCATACGTCACGTTTCAGTAAGAAACTTTTTCAAAAGCACTATTTCATACTGGTTTATGGCACAGCCTCCAGAAACTGCAGAAGAAAAAGAAGAAGAAAAAGAAGAAGAAGAAAACAGAGAGGGAACTCTAGAAGTCCATCCTTATGAGCCTCCTGTCCACAAACCTTGGGTTTCTCTCGGCAGCGAAAAGGAAGTTGAAGAAGAATCTGTTAAAGAGGCTGTTCCAAAGGTCAGAATCAACAGATGGTACTCAATGAAATAAAACAAATTTGGTTTTGTGATATTTAAGTTCCTTAAAAAAAAAAACCAAACCAACCAAACCTCAGAAAATTGAAAGTTTCAATTCTACTTTTTCTTGGGGTCTTTCAAGAAAACAAGAGAGAACTGGCTCAACTTTTAACAAAAACAGAACCTTACCCCCCCCCCCCCAACTCTGTTCTTTTTAAATCCTGCAAATAAGGCATGGGAGACTGCATTGGACGTATCTACTGCTTAAGCTGCAAATTCAAAAGTCCTGATCATCTGGTCATTAGCATCTCTGCCACCTTTTGCTCAATTCACTACCTGGCCAAATTGTAATTTGCATCATTGTAATTGTATTCTAAAGACCTAGTTCTGATTTCTTGGAGGGCAATGAACTCTGTTTTGTTATATGGATGGCATTTAAGTAGCATGCAAGACTTGCATGGGCTCTCTACCTTGGAATAGATGTTACCAGCTACAGGTTGTTGCAGGCTGACCTTACAGAAGGACCTATTTGATGAACTACACCTACAGATTATACTGAGAAAATTGTACATCCAAAAAACAGATCCACTCACAGCTGTCACCTAACTTGTGACACGTGGGGCATCTCCGAGCATTTAACTGTCCATCAAGTGATCTTTAGTCAATACCTCAATCCCTGTTCAGGGCAGACTGGGTACATTTTGATAGTTCTCAGCAATGATACATCTTGCTGATACTTCAAAAAGTGTTCTAAAGCTAATTCACAGTGACTAAATTTAATGCACATTCATTCTGTATCCTGTGCTGCTGGTAAGGGCCACTCAGAAGTATTCTCGGCCTACATTCCCTTCCAGTTCTGCAGGAGGTGGTGGAAAAAAGTACCTGGCTAGGAATCCAAGACAAAGTGATACCTCACTACTGCCTGAAATCAAGTACCCTCTCTTTGTGGGTAGAAGCCCAGCCAGATCTCTTCTTCCTTCCTAGTTCTCACTGTAAGGAAGCTCCTCACTCCAGTTGTTGTGGATCCTCTTCAGGGTACTTTTCTCTCCCTAAGCACTGCGAAGGAAGCCGAAATACCTCCCCCAAAGTTGAGAATTGCACTAAGAAGGAAGGGATGAACATGTAGGTCTTGGAAGTCCAATAAGACCTGCAAAGCAATCGTTTAATTAAAGGTGCAGTTTTGATATTGCACGAATTAGAAAACTTAATTCTCTTACCCTCCTAGCAGTAAGCCAGAATGTGCCCTTCTTGTTTTAGAAATACAAACCTGTCTTCCTTTACTTATGTAGGTTATTTATATGAGCACTTCAGAATTTCAAAATGCAAACATATAAGTAAATTCAACAAGAAATGATCAATAGAACTAGTTCAGTGATTATACACATGCTGCCATTTTACAGCATGAACTTTCCATGTACTTTCTCCTCTGCTAACTACAGAAATATCTCTTTTCCAGATTAAGTATATGATTTCTCGAGTAGAGGGGAAGTTTGGTGCGCCAATTACATTTACTGATAGGAATGCTTCACATGTAGAAGACAGTTACATTGAATGTCCATCCTATCAAGACACAACTTTCAGTATTAAAATGCTTGAAAAAGATGTGGGCGTACAAATAGTTCCCAAAGTAAGAGAAGCTAGTACACAGACAAGATGGTAAGTGGAAGAAAATATCTATCAGCTTATTTATTAAGCTACACACTGTTTCTGAATTCAACCAAAGTTATGCACATTAACTCAACTCTTACTTGTTGCTTAGTTACTTAGCTACAAACTGATTAAGAGAACAGAACTGGATGCTCTGTTTGCATTTTTCTTCTTTCATTCATTTCCAAAGAGTTTCTAGAAGAACAGAATCTGCTTAGCTTTTAATTTTACACATTCCATTGCTTTCTGTCTTTGAACTGGTTTCTATACTTAACAGTCATATTTATTTCAATTGGTTAGGCCCTATCCAAAAAATGCAGCCACGCAGTATTTTCCTAGACAGTTGTCAAGTGAAGAGAAAGAAGCGAGTCTGTCATCTATGAAGATGAAAGAATTTCTTACATCAGTACATTTAAGGTAAAATTACTGCAACAGTACATATTAAAGGCCACCTGAAATAATACAAAATACAAGCAAGAACTCTTGTCTAAGGGGAACACTGGACCAGACCGATGGTCCCCTCAGACAAGATTGCTATGTACTCATTTTTTCTCTCATTTATTATTTTAATATTAACAAATATTAATATTTATTTCTTTGAAAATTAACATGAAATCTATGCCATATAAATATGAATGCTGGTTTAAATCAATATTAGACCATTTTCTTGACCAAGATCTCTCAAACACTGCTCACTCGAGCACAGGCTTACGCAGAAAAGCAAAGGTGCTGTCCTACAGCACCTCAGCCATGGGACAAGTCCCACTTACTGACGCTTTTGGCACAAGAATTGAACAGTTGCACTGCACTTGATCCACACAGAACTTGAGTTACATTCTTGGTACAGTTAGTTATTTATATTTAAATGGAAAAGGCTTTCCTTACAGTGGTGCATCAGTGAGGAATTCATACTTTTTTGTTTGGTTGGGGTTTTTTTTTTGTTACTACTCTGGTCATAATTTTGTGTAAAACAAAAGCTGCCTCTTTACAGTAATATTTGTGATTCTACTACTGACTAGTCACATCTGGATTATTGAAGATGTCAACTGTTCTTTTCACAAAACAGAATGGAAATTGCCTTGCAGCAAAATGAAATTATGAATGCTTTTTTTGATGACTGGAAGGCCCTAGCAGAAGATGAAAGAAATTCTGGTGGCAAGCCAAATGTTTATCTTAAAGCATACCAATCATTTACAGATCTGCACTATCTCAAGAACAGAACCATTGACTGCATTTGCTGGCACCCAGCCCTTTATGGTAATGTGGTTAAAATATTGATTCGGGATTGAATGACGTGTATTATATGATGGCTAGAAAATATGCACCCTTCATAAAATTATCAGCTGTTGAATTGAAAAACAAATCAAAACTGATTTAGTATGTCTGTCTGAATTGCTGGTTTGAGACAAAGTGAAAAATGAGACAAATTCTTGGCAGGGTTCAGCCAGGCCGTGCAAAGTCACTCACACTAATGTAGAAGTGGAGATCATAGGGAAGGGAAATTAAGTTCTATATAAATGTCCTTGCATATAAATAGCCAACACTGCAGCTGGTGTAGATTAATTCAGCTACAAAAGATTTGATTTCATGATGGGTGGCCAGGACTGCATGCCTGTCACATCATCCCAGCTGCAGTATTACACCACCGAGGAGTAGTAGCAAAAAAGTTGAATTTTACCCTGATACTCAGATTATACATCTCATTTCTAAATCACTTCATTTTAAGTAACAAAACTAATTTCCTTGAAGTTCATATGTAAAAATAAAAATACAAATACATGGCTGGGTGGGGCTTTTTGCCTTTTTTGGTTTTCTTCACTGTAGTTGGAAGGTATAAATATAAGTCACTTAGGAAAATGAAGCAGCATGTTGAAAGTTGTGGTGTTTCTTTTGAGAAAATTCATTTTCTCTCTCAATCAGGGATTGTAGCAGTGTCAGCAAGACAGAGGCTTTATGAAGAGCAAGGTAACCTGTCTGATAGATCGTTGCTGCAGCAGTCAGTAATATTTTTTTGGAGTCTTTTTGACCCTATCCACCCTCAGGTATTTAATCAGGACTTTTAAATATGCCCAGTGCTTAAATAACAAGAGAACAAACAATCAGTGTGACTGGCTTTCTCAACTATTTTGTTTTTCTTCTTTCTAGTTAATTTTGGAGTGTCCTGAAGACATTTACTGCTTTCAGTTCAGTCCAAGTGATCCAAATATCATTGCTGGTGGCTGCACCAATGGACAGGTGGTAATTCCCCATTTAAGAATAAAATTGGATATTCCTGTATTTGCTTACAGTATAAAGACAAGGGTGAAGACATCTAACTCAACATCCATAGTAACACATAGTCTCACAAGACAGATGTCACAGAGTCTCAGAAATAATCTGATCCTGTACTGAAGTTATGCCTTGTTACTCCGTTACTGTTACAATGCTTCTTTGTAGTACTGGTAAATAGGTCAAGCTGTAAAAACTCTCTTTTTTTCGGTTGAGAAAAACACAGCCTTTCAACTGATTGCATCAGACAGAAGAGACAATGCTTTAAAGACTTTCTAAATTCTAGTGCAGATAGTGAATTTCTTATTTTTCCTCTCAAATGCCTGTTAATATAAAGGATGAAAGAATCCGTAACATATTAGTTTCTCATTGTAGGTTGCACTGTGGGATATTTCTCAACATGAAGAAAAGCTGCAAAATGCAAAAACTGTTGCTGATGGAATGAAGGTAACAGCTGTCAATATGGTGAATGCTTCTGTTCTAAGGTACTGCAGTACATCTGTATGTCTGGGGAGAAAAAATCAGTGAAGCTCTCCTGGCTCAAACCAGAGGAGTAGGTATCTTTGCAATGAGAGGCTAGAAAGGATAAGAAACCTGATGAGTTCATGAAATAAACCACTTACCACACTATAATTTCTACTTGATTAGTCCAGTTTAATGGATTTACTGCATTTTGTGCAAACTTAGGCTTCAGTAAGACCGTTCTTTAACGGGCACTAACATACCTTCAGCCTTCTGAAGCCTGTCAAATACATACAACATTTGCTGCTGAATGTAATACTGAAAATTATTCTGGAAGTTTATGGACAGGCAAAAAGGCATCTTAGAAGATGAGAAGCAGATTTCAGTGGAAGACGACTAAAAAGGGAATAAGCAGAAGAGAGACCTAAGAGCAGAGGAGGAACTAATAACATCAGTGAACGCATGTGTGCCTGTGGAGGCACGTTGGAATGCTTTTTAGAGCTTCAGATCCAAAGGCTTGTCTTGATGTCTTGCATTGTTTTTCCAGAGGGAATATATTAGACCCCTAGAAAGTTCTATAAACTGATCCGAAATACCTGAAGCAGCATTAACAGTATGTAAAGTAACCTTTTTTGACAGGTCTACTCTTGTATTTTGGAAATACACTAAAATATCTCTTTCTAAAACATTTCTAGCCATCACTTACACAAGTCCAGCAGACCAGCACAGAGCCACCTCTAGAGAGATACTCTGCAATTTCTTCCATACAGCATAGTCATAAAAAACCAGTAACAGACATACATTGGCTGCCAGATTATTTTGTGGTGAGTTTACAAGTTCACTTCTCTTATTTTTATTATTTTCTTCATCGACTACCTAAGAAATCATAGCGTAAACTCAAGATAAAATATCGAGTATTCAGTTTCTCGTAACAGCTTTCATTATTTCTCACTGCGTTTTCTAAATCTCAAATAACCTAGTTCCACTTTTCTCTTTACATTGCACTTTACAACTGTGCTGTCTTCTCAATCTGATGTGAATCTGCTCATATTGGAAAAAAACAATTGGTAGCTTTACTGAATATTATAATTCCAAATGATAAGAAGCCTTCCATATCTTAAACTATGTTGAATTTCTATTATGAGCAATCTAGCCTGCCACCAAGGCTTCAGAGTAGTAATTTCAATTACCTAAATATCTGGGCACTCAAGAATGGTCGCTGTAGTTACATTAATTCCTCTCAGCGTAGTCAAAATTTACATTTTCTGTGATGCTTTACATAGTACTTAGTATTTCATTATCAGACTACTCCAAATGGTTACCCAAATTAATTCGAAACCCAGAGGCAGTCAAATGCAAAATAATGACAGGGGGAAAGCAGGTCAAGAGGAAGAAAACTGAGATCTCTAAAAGTTTTATGCAAATTAATATATCAATAATTTGGTTTTGAATCGATTTTTAAGACTTCATAGATACTGCAGCCCTTTGCAGCATCACCAGAAAAGTGAGGGAAAAGGTGCACATCTGTCATAAAGAGAAAGCTGAAATAACTGTTCATTATTAAATTATGCTACCGTAGTAGCCGTGGATACTAATTGGCAGTAGATAGAAAACATGAAGAAAGGGATTAGATAGCAGAACGCTGTCATGGGTTTTGTTCTTTGGGTGGGTGGGTTTTTTTTTTTTTTTGCTAGGGTTTAGGCTCAGAAAGCTGTTTTCTTGTTTATCTGGGATAACAGATTTGGAGAACTTGTTCTTGATAAATAACACTGACAAAGGAATCACTTTGTCATCTTTTAGCAACATGCACTGGGATGTACTTTTTGCTATATAAACATGGAATGTGTGTCAGCCTTTGCACAGCATTGCAGTTTTTATGGCATGGGCCCTCAAATCAGCAGTTTATTATTATATATAAATGAAAAAGTATTCAGAGTTATATCCAGAACCTAAATCAGCTTCGCACGGTTGTGAGACTACCATTTTGACTCCAAGTAGGCAATTCATTAATGAAAGGCAACTTGTTAATGCATGTAAGAGTAGGATTTGGCCTAAAAAAAACCCTAGCCTAGCTAAAACTTTGCCTTATGGTTGATAAGTACAGTTTTAGCCAAAACATAGATGTTTTTCATATACTGGAAGTTAGATTTGAATAGAGCATAGCCTGTAATTCCTTGTTCTCCTCCCCAACACCTTCCCTTTATTTTTCTGCAGAAATTAAAATAAATTTGGCATAAATGAATGACTACCTGGTAAATGACAAGTACTATAAACCCCACAGAACCCCACATACACAAACTAAACTATTCATAATTCACTTTTTGAAGACACAATGACTGTGCCACAGAGTGGTCTAACCCCGGGGTGTAACCTTGGCAAAGAGGTGTCACTCCCACTACACTTAACCGAGATAAACTTCTCAATGATTTGCTCTTTGGTTAAACTGGACAAAAAAGTTCAACATGGTAACCTAAGGAGGGCCTGACTTGCAGTGGTGCCAGCACTATTTATCCTGCTGGCTTAACTTTAATTAATTTTAGGTGATTAGCAGGCAAAAGTGGTATTAGTTCACTTGAAGTACATCCACCAAATAGCTTGACTTTATAACCACAAGTCAGTAGTTTCAAACCTTACCAGTGACTTAATTTCTAGAAGCCCATTTTCTATCTTGAAGTACCTACTTAACAGGGTATAATTTTTGTCTCTCATCATCTTTTCCCCCTGTAATTATTATTATTATTACCGTTATTTTTAGGACAACCGAAGTGGTGCTCCTTTTGAAAACAGAGCTGAAATTTGTGTTCAGCTTGTAACCTGCTCCCCCGATTGGTATGTACCCTACATACTCTACAAGATGTCTTGCAGTTTCCTTTGGAAAGTTTTATGGAGCATACTCCATGATTTATCTAGCATGTTTCTGGATTCCCATCAGCCTATCCCGAGTATCTGTATGCCGAAGACCAGTACATCACGTTCTTGGCCAATTAAGTGCTTTACAGTAATGGCATTAAGGGTTCATTAACTGGAAAACCTCACGTGTGCATTTATATTCTATGTATACTTTAAGAGTGTTGATCACACATGCATTGGCCTGGAGAGCCACACCACCCCACTTACAGTGATTATGTGACTTATACAAAAAGTTGAAATATTTTGAGGCCACAGAACTACTACAAACTATCTTTAAACTTGGAGGCTTAGCTGGCAAAATTATTCTGTATGAACCTCCTGGTTTATGGACTGAGTAGTCATGATGGTTATGACCAAATATTATCCAGTGTGAAAGACAGGAGAGGGAGCAGAATGCAAAAAAAAGTGGAAATAAATGTTTATTTTTCACGATGGCAAAAGGCTTAAGGCTTCGGGGCTGCATGGCTGGACTCAATCATATATTTGCTAGTTAGATCAAAAGGAGGGTCAGAGAGCACAAAATGTGGTAATGATACAAAATTATTTTCCCTAATCAAATACAGAGAAGACTTCAAAAAATTAAGTTAGAGGAATGACCGCGAATACAGTTGTTAAGAAGTTTGAAGTGCAATGCAAGTAATGCACATAGAGGAAATAATTTAAACTACTCACACATCAGGGGTTCTAATTAAAAGTCTTCACTGAAGTAAGAGCAGGGAAGTCACTGTAATCTCATCCTTGAAGAGCACAGGACCCTGAGCAGCTCCTGTTAGAAAAGATGAGGAAAATTATCATTATCTCTATCAAATCAGTGAGTTAATGTCCAGAGTAGAGCAACAGGAGTAACCAGAAGGCTGAAAACCCAATGAGATGACAGATTCAGGTGAGTGTGACCACTTGCCTTGAACATCAGCAAATAAATTGGTACACCCAAGAACTGGGAATGAGGTTCCATTTGGATTACTGGGTTATGTGCCACAGAGTCCTGTCCAGTTCTCTCAGCCTTGAGGAATTTCACCCAGGTAGTCACAGTAACTTCACCCAGTAACTTTCCATAAGCAAACTGCATACTATCTTGCTGCTCTGGTATAGTTAACAACTGATGAAATGGTGAATAAAGGAATATGCCATCATTTATAAAAGAAGCAATTAAATAGCTTAAATTAAAGATCTTAAATTAAAAAAGCATTTACCTGCTTTTCAGACTCTCTACTGCTATGTAAAATTTGAAGATGAAAGGCTAAAAAAAAACCCCAACTTTAAAATGTGTAGAAAAGTGCATCTGACTTGGAAACAAAACTAGGGAATAATATTATACAATCATTTTGCAGCTCAATATTATTTTGGGATATTCCAGCCACCAAACTTTCTCAACAAGATTCATCCGAGAGAGAAGAAGAGAAGGACATTTTTCATATGCCCTCTGATGTTCCCCATACCTCTAAGCATCTAGATCTCTGCTGGAAACCTCTCATAAAGGTACTACACACAAATACAGAATAGAAGGATCAAGTAGGTATGGCCAGAGCTCCATAGAAATGTATTCCCTTGCTTCCCAGCTCTTTAATTTTTCCAGCAAATTGTCACTTCCTTGTGAATTTCCTTCTGATTATGAAAGGAAAGACTTTGGCCTTCCTCTGAAACTCCAATAAAACACATTTTGAAAAGCTATCTCCCAAGAAACAGCAAGGTTGCCTCTTAAAAAGTGAAGTAGGTGTGTTACTAGTGTCAGTTCCTGTCAGCCTTTTCAACGGCTCTGCTGTCTAGCTCAGTGGGTCCCAAACTTTCTACCACTGTCATGACCAACAGAACCATAATTACTGGCAACCCAACAGTCAGTCTGATGAAAGTGGTCATAGCAGGTTGTGATAAAAGTAGGCTGAAAATAATTATCTGTTGGGTAAAAAGAATAAATCAATCATTCTGGACCTGCTGATCTGTGCTGTTCAGAGCAGCTGCAGCTGGTACAGTTGTTGGACAAGCATGACCACTGAAGCTGGGCTCTTTTTCCTCTAGAAACAGGACAAAATTCTTACAGAGAAAGGATAACACAAGAGAAACGCCAGGTTTGGATATTCTCTGCTTGCACACTAGGCAGCAAATAACCTTTGTAGAGCATTACAAGCACACTGCAAACTGAAAGGACCTGTTCCATTACAGCAGGAAACCATTTAGTCTTGTACTTCTGACAAAATGAGTTTGCAAATGCATCTTTTCTGAACAGATAAACCTGTGTGAAAGCGATATCAACACAGAGTATGGTCCCGTCAGAATTAGCTTAAGGGAACTGCATTATCATTACAAAACCTCAGGTAATATTTTAATTACACCTTATTGGGATAATGTTTTAATAAGTTTTTATATTTCAGTATATACATAAGGAAAGCTGAGCAGCAAAATGTTGTATAGTTAAATGCATCTGGGGAAAATGCCCCCCCCCTCCCCCGTCTCTTTATCCCTGCAACAGTATGTCCTTTTCAGCTTTTACAGAATACTATTTCCATAAAAAGAATCCTGGAGTAACAGTCTATATATTGTAGGTATTTCTGTAGTGTTTTGGACAGAGGTGTCACTCCACTACAGCAGACGAAGTTGGCACTTCCCATTCTGTAGTGGATCTGTTCCTATTATGGTACTTTGTGGTAGGGACACACTGCTAATCCCTCTGTAAAGTTGGCATTCTGACACACAGGTAGCCCAAGAGTTGGACTATCAGAGGGAGTGACCGCAGACCATGCTGGAGGTTGAGCTGCTGTGGCGTAGCTGCTCCAGTACACGCTGTCACCCACAGACTGGCAGAGGCAGGTTGTGCCATTCCCTGGAGCAGAAATGTTGGCTCCTGGTTGCAGCAGCTAAGGGGGATGCATAAGGGCAGGTCCCTTGGGGGCACTGATGCTTTGTAAAAGTGATGGAGAAGGGAATAGTGCTGCCCTAAGTAGTTGTCTGGGTGCAGGAAGCACTGACTTCAGAGCAGCTGCAGCAATAGCTCCTTTACTTTACAGTCTTTCTTCATCTCTCCTCTCCAAATTTTTTCCTTGGTGTGATAAATTCTGGTGTATAATAAGTAGATGTATCCATATTGTTTCCCAGAGAAGGTGCAGTCCCTGGATGTCCTACATCTACTCACCAAAGACAGCCCATATACAGAGATGAGTACTTCTTCAAGCAAAAATCTGAAAGTGCTCGAGAAAATCTCCACCGACTTTTTTGTTGGAACAGAAGTAAGTGAAAATAATAAATCACTAATGAAAACACTAATCCAAGATATCTGAGAGACCGAACAATTTTATAACAGAGTTTGCATGAACATATAGACTTGCATGTTTTCTTCAGGTGTAACTAAAAAGAGCTTTCATTTTACTCCCATTTTAATGCACTTAGCTCCATGCTTAAAATAATAACAACCCCCCCCAATATTTGGTAGACTATGAACCCTCACTTCAAGGGCAGAATTAGTAGACCTTTCCAAAATATGTTGAACTTAACCTGCTACCAGGAACTGAACACTATTTCCCCATTCCAGATCCCACAAGGTTAGCAATATTTTTGTTTTAGTGTTTCCCCACATGTCAGGTGAAAATGTTCACACTACAGTTTTCCACACGACTTATTTCTACATGAGGAATTCCCAGCTATTCATAGACCTCTACCTCCCTTATGTATCTAAAATTCCAAAATCTTTCCTAGTCTTGAGTTCATATAGAAATGAAAATTTGGCTTCTAGCTACTTTTTTTTGCTTCTGGTCACATTTTCCCCAAATACTGGAGCAAAGCATGAACTGTAAAAACCAAGCACCTAATTCTGCAGGAAGAACTGCCTACGTACATCATGTTAAGTAAAGCTGCTTGGGTAATATAACTGAAAAACAGTAATCCAAAATGTGTTTTTTCAGGTGCAAATTTAGGTTTTCATTTCCTCGGGACATATTTAATGATGGCTATAATTAAGTGCAAGTCACAGCTTAAAAATGAGGCATTTTGTTATAAGACACCAAGCTCTAACATTGGCATTTACTTTGTTTTTCTGGCATCACAGGATGGAGAAATTGTTTATTCTGACTGGAAAGTGGAAATCGATAGCGACTCGGCAAAACCACTTAGTGAGTTTGAGTTTCTTAAAACCTGTTTAAACATTTTTCTATAGCTAACTGTAAATATGTGCACCTATACCCTGTCTTTTTAAGGTTCTCATAGTCTAGCTCGCCGACGACACCAGGATTTAGCAGCACACCCTGAAGAGTGCAAGCTGTTTAGCTGTCGTGACAGAACAGCAAACACCCTCTCCAGTATCACAGGTGCTCTGCTATGTGCCTCTTGGCAAAAAAAATCATGGAAGTAACTATTCAATAGTAACTATTCAATAGTACCTATTCAACAGTACCTATTCACTACACCTTGTGAGCAAAATAATCCAGAACAAGGCTGTGCTGAATCCAGAACAAGGCTGTGCTGAATCCAGCACTCTGGTTTCCCTTTGCAAATCTCCAGTTGTGAAGACAGTCACCAGAGCACTAGTTACAAGAGACTGCCTTTTTCATTCCATTAGGTCAGAAGCACCCTCAGAAGTACACCGTCCACACTGAAAGTATCAACACTCTCCAGAGATCTCCATTTTTTAAAGACATCATTCTAAGCATTGGAGGCCAGCATTTTGCCATTTGGAAAACAGGAGTTACAGTAAGTTACTTGAACCTACAGCTGTAATATATTTGATAGAAATACAAGACAGAACTAGAATAGCCTCAGAAGCTGTATTCTCAGAAATGTTTGTAAGTCACAAAGCTTCATAGCTTAGAAATTATTTGTTACAAGAAGAGCTGTTCCTTTTTCTTCACATCAGAAAATTATTTTAGGAATAGCTTTGTAAACATGCCCTTCACACAATAAAAATGAAATTACCTTCTTCAATTCCAACCTTGTAAAAACTGTAGCTTTTCAACAAATTATTTCTGCTGCCAGGGAAACTGAAGAAAAAAGGCAACGTGTGTTAAACAGGTCTGAAGAACTCATATTTAGGATGCAGTCTTTTCATCATCTGAAGACAAAGAAACAGGCTGTGTTGGGTTTGGTTTTTTTTACAGTTCCTCTCATGTAGGAATCCAAGGTTAGCTGCACCTGGCAAGAACTCAAGACCACAGATTTTAACAGCAGATAGACAGATTACCTTAATAGACTGGAAGTCAGATATCAGGTTTTTTCACTTCCCCACAATTCTCCTCTTTATCTGCAGAAGGTGATACCCATTTTGCCATTGACATTGTTTCTGTAATAGGATCATTTAAATTGTGAGTTGTCTTAAATGAGTGATTTCAAGAAGTGAATGGATAGTACTGTCTGATTGTTGGCTGTACTTTTTTACTTGTTTTCAACCACATGAAGAGTGGACCGATCCTCCAGTCAAGCTGCTCCACGGGAAGAAACACTGCAGGACACTGGTCCTTAACAAGACCAGGAGTTTTCTTCATTGGCAGAGATGATGGAAATATAGATATTTGGGACTTACTGAAGAAAACTTATGAGCCAGCTCATCTCCAGAACATCTCTAACTCAAGGATCTCTTCCATCAGCCCCTGGATTGCCTCACGTATGTTGGTGGTGATTGCACTTTACTGTGCCAGGACTCCAAGGCACACTAAGCCTGTTACAGACAGTCTTGTCTAATAGCCAAGTACATGTTCCCACTGATTTAGCACTGCACTGTGTAGACAAGAATGCGTACATCACTTCTAAGTGTAACACCATGGCATTAAGCAACTGAAAACATTTCATTTAAAAAAAAAAAAAGTTTGAAAACCTATGAAGTTCAAAGGGAAATGAATTTGTTAAGAAAGTAAGAGCTGCCTTTTTGCTGCAGTGAACAATAAACCAAAAAGACCACCCCAAAAAATGAACTCTCTCTAGCTTGTGTTGGGGTGGAGGTATGTGTTACTGTTGGAATTTAGATGGTTTACATGTTTTGTTTTGTTTTTTTTGTCAAATATCTTTCAGCAACGCAGCACTTCTTAGCTGTTTCTGATGGTCTTGGAGTACTGCATGTTTTGGAAATTTGTCAGCCACTAAGTTACCCTTTAAGGAATGAGGTTTGTAAGAATTTTTATTAATCTCTGTGACATCTTATGCTGAAAACTGCAACACAGAAACGGGCCTGCCTGGCAAAACTTGCTTTCAAATGGATGGCAATTAACTTGAGATCAGTAGGGCCATATTCCCCAAAGATCACCTGTAGCAGAGCAGGCTTTGCATAGAGCTCACACAGGAGGCACCTAAGGGAAACCTGGGTGACAGCTGGCAGAATTCCACTGCTTCAACCTGGCTACGTGGAAACACAGTAAGAAGTTCAGCTTTTTCTCCACGTGCATAAAATGACACCTGGTTTCATGCATTAAAACAATGCTTACAGTGCACAGTAAATATACTGAGTTTCTCTTTATGCCTTCTTGTCCACATTTGCATCATTTTTTCCCTGTAAATTTGGTACTTCTATTTACACATCTTAGTATCTGGTTCTAGCTTAGATAAAACACGGTCAGTAGACTCTTACTAACATTACCACTCATTCATTCTCTTTTGAAATAGAGACTATCTGTACCAAAGGGCCACAGGAACCATGGAAACAGTTTTAACTTCTCTATTTCCACATCATTTTTAGTTGTCTTTTCCCCCCACCTCCCAGCCAAAGATCAAGCTAGTGTTTCCATCTCATCCAGTCTAGCAGTCTTGCCTGCTACCTAGTCTGGTATTTTTACATCACAAAAGCTTCTTCCCATCCTATTCTAGCTTTAAGTTCATGTATGCACTTAGTTTATAAGCAACATCCCATAAAGATTTGCTGTGTACAGAGCTACAGTATGCATGTGTGTGTATATATATAAATGTATTTATATATAACACCAGGTCAGCAGCCTGCTTTTCATAAAAGTAACTTCTCCAGAGCAAGGTAGGAGCCAAGGAAGTGCTGTAACACATTGCTTCTGCCCAAATTATGTGTGGTTCGGAACGACACTATTTAGGGCACAGAATTAATTACCCAGGAGCAATCACTAATATGTAGATTCTGTTCATTATAACTGAAGTATTCACTGAAAACTACTAGGCTGTTGAAGATGCTAATGAAAACTAAACCACAGAATCCCAGATAAGCACATAGTGTAATACTGAAGTATGGTATTTTATGGTTTCTTTGTGCCTGAAGTGGCACAATTTTGACTGATTTAGTGAGATCACTAACCTAAAACTGGTTTAGTTCCTTCAGTGCAGGTTCCTGAAGGACAATCTCCTCAGAGTCAGGGAAATGAAAATTATTTAACCCTACGCATATTTGTATTCAAAAATCAATTGGTTTCAGTCCACATCTTCATACTGTGTCACTGCGGATTATTTGGCTAGAGATAACTATACTCCCAGTATAGGTAAGGTAATAACACCATTCAGGTCATCAGGAAGAATTCTTAGCCGTTGGGTGTGTAACGCCCCTTGCTTGTTATTGTGTTTATAGCACACCAGCGTACTCGACTATTTTGAAAGAGAAGTCAAATATCTGAAGTACTGCGAACAAGAGTTTCAAAAGTATCAAGACTTTCAAGCTAAACCAGAACTGAAATGGAGCCAGAGGCACAGAGGGAGAAAACAGTATGTTACACTTTTCATATGAATTAAAAAAATAACGTTCGTTGTTTCTTTGGGTCTTTCAAATGCACCTGTTTTGCGAGGCATGATTCCCCATAGCTCCCATGATTCAAAAATCAGAGTGGACATAATCAGAATATCTTAACAGCTTCTTATGTTATATTTACAGTCCTTGGGGGTGGAATAGATAGATGGTCCTAGTGCATGGGAGTTCAGCTCTTGGTCCAGTGAAACTCCTGCAAGAGCATTAAAGCCCATGGATGTTTGATAACTATGAATTTGTTTTTCTTTCTACATTAGTTGCTCTTCTTTTTACTTTAGTTGCTCTTTCAAAAGCTTACATTTTGGCAAGCTCCCTATAAACATTGCACCTTCAAGTCAGGAGAGACTCCAGCCTTCCATTCTCTATTCGCGTAAGGATTTTGCCTATCCGTTCTTTGCTGAATGGTTTAATAATACCAACAATTAGCAATTCAGCTGATGTAGCCCTAGGAGATGACTGTTTTCATCAGTTTGTGATAGCACAAATGCTATCCACTGGAAAGCAGTGGGGTTACGTGCAGGTTTCAAAGCTTAGCACTATGTTATTGCCTGGTATGTGTTTTTCCTCTAGAGTATGACTGCTCTACAGAAAGCAAGAGAAGAGATGGAGGAGCAAGAAAATGCAGATTATACTGTGTTTCTTGGCCCTGGAGAAGCAGACACTTAACAGATTTAGGACTAGTAAAGGGACAAGAACTACTTTCCTCATCAGATGCTTGGAGCCCATTATCACCTTTAGAACCAGCAAGGTTTTTACTTCAGGACCTCTTTATTTCAACAGAACATGTTTGGCTTCAGAAATAAAGTATCTTGCAGTTAGAGATTATCCTTTTATTAACTTCATGCATTTGTTTACTCCCAATGTGGTTAGAAAACAACCGTCTGGGGCATGTCTTCCCCCACTATCTGTCATTAATATAGCTGTAGTGAATATTCTGTTTAAATAATAGTTTTTGAGGATCTGTGTCTGTCAGGACTCTGTAAGCTGTAAAAATCTTAAACACAACTCAGCTGGTCAACCCAACGTGCCACTATTCACCCCTCTGATCTACATCCACCTGCTCCCACCAGAGGGGAAGCCATTCTACTCCAGTAGTTACATTCACATAGGCCATCCAAATTCTGCTACTCAGCTCCAGTAAACATCTCCTCCCTCATCCCTGACGAATCCACTCCTCTTGAAAACTTGAAAATCAGAAAGCACTCCAGAGTGAAGGATGATCACCTGAGACTCGTGCATGAGACCCACGTCCATGAGCTGCTGTTGAAGGGAGAAGGGAAGGCACGCAGGCACCCAGGTACCTCAGATGATCACAGCGATTACAGAAACACAGGAGATGGAAGGAACAATTCCTCATGCAAAGGCTCCACTCTCACCTTTGGATTTTAAATCCCTTTGGATTTAAAAATCAAAACCAGACCCTGAGTTACTCTTAAAGATCAACGAGCCATCGCAGCTTACAAAGCACAGGAACAACGATATTTTCTTACACTAAAGATGATTTCATCATTAGCTAGCTTTACCCACCACAAATTCCACGAACAATTATTTCCCCAAATAGCACGTGCAGTCACCTGGATTATAGCAAGGAAGAGAGGTGGCCATCACTGCCCCAAGAGGATCTACCCCGAGGAGATTGCCACAAGACTCAAAAGGCATCGTATAATGCCACTGCCATGCGGTCAATGTTGGCACTCCCTCAACAGCAACCTGCATCCTTTCCCTTAAATGCAGCCACAGCAAATATTCACTGTGCTAGAAAGTCTTCTGTTTATTATTGACTACACTTAAGTTATAGGGGAGCCCCTTGCACCTCTGCTGACTCCAGGTGTTGATACACTAAGGGAGGACCATATAAATTAGTCAATAAATTTCACGGCCTGCTGAACCAAAAGCAAAGATCTGACCATGCTATTCATAAATCCTCCAAATATTGCGGGCTGACCCACTTTAGCTTGCCATCATCAGATTAGAAAATGATGGTTACTTAAGCCTGGAAAATGCTTATAAACAGAAACCCGAAGCCATTAAAATACATCGTTCCCTCAAAGAAATCAGTATTATTTAGAACAAGCAGCTTTTACCAAGCACATCGTGGCAGTCAAGCGGGTGCATTTCTGCCAAAAGATAATAATTCTTGAGAGAGATTGAATGGTGTTATATCAAAGCTTTCATATTTACCAGTGTAAATGAGTAACAGCTCACAAATATGAACGTTCATCCTCCACCCACACAGATGACTCTTTCACAAGTGGTGTTCTGCTGAAGAGCCCAAAATAAACATTGCACATTGGGTGTAGGCAGTGTTAAAAACACCCCTCCTCAATTTTCTACAGCCAGAATCTCTCCATCACATACTCCTACCACCATTGAACTTGGGTCAGATTTAAGAGAGGTTTGGTGCCACTAGGTAGGACTTGGTTTGAAAAATAGTCTTCTGTTTGATAGTTTGAAGTTTAAATGTTACAGTCAGGTTCCTTGCCCGTTGTATTAAACTACTACTAAATTAAACCCAAGGAAAACTCAACAAGCACGTCCCTACCACCTGCAGCATGGTGTTTGTGCTCAGAGCACAAACAGGAGCAGAGCACAGCTCTTCTGCTAAATCAATATTTAACTAACAGCCTGTTCCATACAGATATGGAAGTATCTCACAACCAGCTAATTAAAAACCCCAGTTCTCTGTTATCAGGCCTGGACTTTGTTAGAACGCCACCTCAGTTCACCTTCCAGAGATTTTTGATTAACAGGGCTGCAAACTCCATACCCATTAAAGCCAAGTGTGGTCAAGGCTTACCTGGCAAGCCCGACCATCTCCCCTCCACTGCAGCTCTGTCACTACAACCCAGAAGAGGCAGCAGCCTCAACATGAACCTCAGTCCCCACCACAGAAGCACCCTTAAGAGTGTTGATTAAGAAAGCACTTGGGGAAAGCCACATTTCAGCTGGGTTTTCCTAATAGCAAGGACAAGGAGGCAGCAGATCAGGGCTCCACCCATCCACGCCCTCCCTCCCCACACCAAAGTAGTCTGGGGAGCTGCAGAAATGCCTCAATGGAAAAGGAGTAGCCTGAGAGCCATTTTCCTCCTCTCTGTTTCCAAAAACCACCAGAGACATGAGACTGCCCATCCCATCATGATCTCTTACCCTCTTGAATGCAATCCCAGACGTTCAAATACCTGTAGGGTCAGCTTTGCACTATCTCATGGCAGGCTGTTTCACGGGTTTAATTTTGCCTAGCAAATTCTGTTGTTAAATTACAGGGTTCCCTGGATGGCTCCAAAAAAGTCTTAACAGAACGAAAACAGTTAATTCATTGATGACATTTGAAAACAATTGCATCATAGTTGCACTAAAATCTAACACCAGTCCTCCAGAATTTGAGATAAAGACTTAGCAGTCAAAATGTATTTTGATATAAGAAGTAAACCCTATACCTTGGGATGGGGAGGAAGGTGGAAGGGTTAAGATCTGGCAGCAGCAATACCAGATATATCTCTGGCTTATCAGATTTATAGATTTATTCTGTAAAAGCCCTGAGTGTTTACTTCTGTTGGGGACATTTTCATCTAGAGCACGTCTGAGCAGCTCCAGCTGCTAAATAAGTAACAAATAATTAATACATAATAAAGCCTTAATAAATAATAAATAAAGAAATGGTGCATTAATAAACATCCACATGGGGAAGATGGCCCTAAAGATCTGAAGTTTCTGAGTACATAGGTCCCCAGTAGCTTAAGCTGGCCCAAAGTCCTGCTGCCACCCACTATACTCCACATCCCACACCATCCCCACCCATCTCTTGCACGCTCCTGTAAGAAGCCACTTTGGGAAGCTGAAAAGGGGAGAGAAGCGATTCACTACCAGCTGGATCAGCACACGGCCCTAACAGTGTTTGCACAATCCTGTTTAAACCAGCAGCGGTGGATTAAAGCTCTGCACGTGGGCCTTGTCCGTTCACGAACCCACCTAAGCCTATCAGATCCTCCGCACTTGGCAACAGAGGGTTGCACAGACCTACAGCTGCATTGCTGCTTTGTCCTGGGGCCTACAAACTGCAGTTCTTGGTTACCATCCAGCCCGGCACGTGGTCATTGCTGCCCCATCCTTGGGTATCACAATTTGAATGCGATTGTGGGGCAACTCTTGGAACTGTTTCTCTAAAAGCATCTGCATCCCATTTCTCTACCTGGGAAGCAGAGGTCACAGCTGGAGGAAGTCACAGAATCATAGAATGGTGGGGGTTGGAAAGGACCTCTGGAGATCGAGTCCAACCCCCCTGTCAGAGCAGGGTCACCCAGGGCAGCCCACACAGGAACAGAGCCAGGTGGGGCTTGAAAGTCTCCAGAGCAGGAGACTCCACAGCCTCTCTGGGCAGCCTGGTCCAGGCTCTGTCACCCTCACAGGAAAGAAGTTTTTCCCCATGTTGAGGTGGAACTTCCTGCGTTCCAGCTTGTGACCATTGCCCCTCATCCTATCCCAGGGCACACCATTCCCTCTTGTCCTATCACAAGTCCACGTGCTCCAACGGCAACTGTCTGAGCTCAGCCACAGGCTCTGCCCTCTGCATTTAACCTCCTCTAGCAGAGCCCCCTGCAGAACAGGAGCTGCTCCAGATATCAAACTGAGGTACATCAAGCAAGACAACAAAGGTTAGTACAGTAAGAGAAGTTCCTGGCCCACGAGGTTCAACAGCAGCTCTACCCTGCACACCACACGGGCCCGAGGCTGCTCTTTCGTACAAAAAAAAAACCCCATTCATTTCTACTTCAGTAGAAGCTGGTGGTTGTAATCTGCAATTTAGTGTTTCTAGATTTGGGTAATCCCCACACTCATCCTGCTCCTCAAGCATCTGTAATAATCATAAAAAGGATGCAGCTTGACCAGATGATATAAATAATTACACATAGTATATCCATAAGAATAGAGAAGGGACAACATACAACAAAAATACCACTTTGGTGCTTGGGAAATGTCTCATTAAAAAGAGGATTTCTAAGATACAAAAGATGTTCTACAAGTTGTTAGAAGTAGATTAACAGCAAATGTTTCATTTGCATAACACCAGTATTTTCCTATATTGTAATTAACTAATCAGATTGAAATGAACACAGTTTATCAAGTCGTTAATTTCCCATTTTAAGGTTAAAGTTGACAGGGCAGCACGCTGCTGCACTAAGTTACACAACACTCCTGTCGAAAAAGTTTCCACTTATTTAAAAAGGTGCCAATTTACATCATCTCGATTGTTAAAAACAAAGAAAACTCATCATTCATCAAATAACTTTAAATGCAAACATATTTCAACTACTGCCAGTATGTCTGCACACCTAGTGCAGAAACCAGGCCATGTTCAAAAGCATCAGCATCCTGCAGTAGATGATGAACTTCTGCCCCGACACTGGTTTGACAACTTCCTGAGAATATTATTCCTTTTTGCATTTAAACTGAGTGGTGGTGAGGGGTTTGGGTTGGGGGTTTTTTTCGTTATATAACTAAACTTTGGGTTCACCTAGAAATTGGAACGGAACAAAACAGCTTTATGGAATTAAATCACGCGTGCAGCAAGTGCAAATGGATGGCATCAGCTTAGGTTTAAACAATCACAAACCCAGGCTTAGTCAAATTTTGTTCTTAATTCAAATTTTATTTAGAATTTAAATTCATAGTTTAAAAAGTATGCACGTTCCGTAGGTATAAAAGTTTAAAAAAATACATCGATTTATTGATAAATGCTTCAGGTTAAATTTACATTTTCATACATTATCATTATATTGCAATAATTGTTTTGCATCATTTAAAACACGTACAAAATAAATTAATGAGCTTGAAGAAACCATTTGAAACCGTGCTGAAGTAATTCCTTCGGAAAGAGGGGTGAAGTTTGCCGTTGCAATTCTTAATTCCTTGTTCCTGTAAATAAATAACTCTTCAATTAAGCAACAGAAGGAAGTATGGGTGAGCTGAAAAGCACTTACCCAACAGGTGACTGGAAAGCCATGGCAGGATGCCAATATTGTACCAAAAAGATTAAGAGAATTAAGTTCTACCCTGCCAGCTGACAGCAACTCGGTGTTTGACCTCTTCAAGCACATAACCCTCTCACCCCCACCCACCCAAACCCTCCCTTCGATCGAGGGACTATCAAAACATCTGTATGGGATTTGGTACCTGGTTTTAATTAAACCAAGGATGCGTTTCTTTAACATGGAATTTCTAGTTGCTCACCATCGATGACTAATGATAAAAGATGATCTGAGAGGATGGTGACAGCTTCAGTTGATGGTCAGAGGGAACTGCAATCCCAGGAGTAGCATCACTCAACCCAATCAATCCCATGTAACAAGGGGGGGATTCTGTTTTTAAGAGATTAGTTTAATTACAAGGTGAGAAAAAAGGGAAAGGAAAGGAGGAAAAAGAAAGAGAAAAGGGGGGAAAAAAAGGGGAGGATAAAAAGCAGGCAGGGGGGGAGCAAGGGGAGGGGGAAAGGGGGGAGAAAGAAAAAAAGCCCTGCCTTTGTGTAGAATTTGAGTCTTTCATCTCAAGAGCCACAGCCCTCCAGAGAGGGCACAGACACATCTACCTCCCAGCAGCCAGACAAAGGTACCTCAATGAAAACATAAAAGGTACCTCAATGAAAACATAAAAGGTACCTCAATGAAAACATAAAAGGTACCTCAATGAAAACATGAAACTCTGGGGGAAAAAAAAAAAAGCAGTATTGAAATGTTAAGAATAAAGTAACGGTACAAGGACAAACCAGGTACGGATCTCCTTTATATATGAAAAAACATGGAGAGAAAA